>CM077112.1:4587351-4598370 GCA_039619505.1 Cimex hemipterus | reverse complement strand
ATAGACAAAAAATTAAATAATTCAATAATTCAATATTGACACCAACACTGATTGGGGTTTAAGAGGGGGCATAGCTAAATTTTTAAAAAGCTTCTTCAAAATGAGGAGATTCTCGGTGAGATTAGGTACCACCTCAGTAATTTAATTTAATTGTAATTGTAATTTAATTATTACCCTAGTATTTTAATTTAAAAAAAACGGGAATCCTCAGGGGTTGGTTCAGAGTGTCACATTATTGGCTACTGCGGTAAACAGTATGGCTGATAATATAGATAATCTTATAGTCAGGCCTTCATATGCTGATGATCTTTGCAAGATAAATGAATGAGTAATAAATATTATTAATAAAAAATTAATAATACTATAATATTAATAAATGGATAAGTTATTAACTTTTATGCTTATTTTTATTATTATTTATTTATCTGAAGTGGATCAATACCTGTATTTAACATTTTTATCCCTCTCTCTTTAATAGCTTTTTCGAGAATTTTCTTGTCCAGTTCAGCTTTTTTGCTTTTTACAAACTCTTTTCTATCATTTCTTTCTTTGATTTTCTGTTGAAAAAAATACACAGATTTGTTTATGAAAATGGTAAATTAAAAATTAAAAAATGGTACTTTTGATTTAGCAGCTTGTTCTTGGATATTTTTATATTCTTTGTTAGTTGGGTCGCTGGACAATAGGATCTCGCATTCTTTGAGGCATTCGTCAAACTCTCCCAGCTGTAGAGAGACATGCGCCAGTCTCAATGAGGCTTTCGGATAGTGAGGCTGACACTCCAAAGCCCTCTTGCAGTCATAAAAGCAAGACCTGGAAATAAAATAAAATAAAATTCACCAATCGATTGACAAAAGTCGTGATATACCTGTAGTTTTTAAGGTAAAATTGTGCAGCTGCTCTGTTGTTGTAGAGCTGGGCATTGAGCCTTGCGTTACTACATTTCTTGCTTATTCCTTCTGTATAACTTATAACTGCCATTCGATAATTTTTGCACTTAAAATTGAAATTCCCATCATCCTTAAAAGCATTTGCTAATTCTAAAAGAGTAAAAAATTTCGATAATTAAATTTAATTATTTTTTTTATAATAAAAGTACCTTCAGGAGTATTTTCACTTGAGCTGTACTTAAGCTGACAGAGGCCTTCGAGTAAAGGAGGAAGTTCACCATTTTCAGGAGTGTTTTTCATAAAGAAGGGATGTTTTTCCATTTCCTGTAAAGGAAAATAATAAAACAAAGCGCTTAAGTAATTAAAACAAATGTATATTTACATTTACCTCTTCCCATTTTTCTTCAGGCCATGCTTCTGATTGCCTCCTTGTTTCCAACCCCTTAATAAAATTGTCAAATTCTTTGTCAAGCTGTTCTTGCAGCATTGTCCTCTCTTCAACAGTCCATGTCTTTTTCTCTTTGCTCATTTCCTCTACAGCTTTCACGTCATACTTGCCGTCGATTTTCAGTTTGTCAAGGAAGCATTTCTGTAGCTCTTCTTGCCTGCAAGACACCTCGCCATCTCGGTTAATCACTTTTTCCTCGTTATCCCAGGTCTTTTTTGGCTTCTCGTAAGCATCTTCCTCTTTCTCCGCCTCGAGGCGAATAACATTTTCACTGGTGTCAATATCAATATCCCCTGGCATCTCTTTAATGCTAGCCTGTAAAAAAATATAAATGGTTAATATTTAATGACTGTGATTTAGATTTTTATCTTTGAATTTAATATAGTGCATATTAGCAACTTTTTTAAAATTGTTTGAGGATGTGTATGGTATGGGATGGAGATAAAGATACTAGGAAGTTGGGTTTGTACTCCCCAGGCACTGCAGCTTTCTAGTTTATTGTACCTTCCAAGTTCCTTAGTTCAGTCCAATCCATCCTTTTCCTTAGAAGTATCAGGTCATTGACTTTTACAATTTCATCCCCTAAATTTTTTTTCTTTATTCAATTCTCCATTGAGCTGTTGCTTCACATTCGAAGATGACATGGGTGGCTGTTTACTCCTCCTCATTACATAATCTGCATATGGGATCAGTTTGTGTAAGCCAATTGTGTAGATGTTTTCTCAGATGACATTAGTAGTCCTATCACTCCTCTGAGTGCAGCCTTCTCCAGTTGCAGCACTGATTTTGCCAGTCTTGGTGATGGTCTTTTCATTTACTATGCATACTGGTTTACTATGTCTAGCACCACTAGAGTACCACTTCTCCTTTTGTTTTGTTTGGATCCATTCTGCGATGTTAGATTCTATATTTGTTTTGTTTTTTATCTCAATGTGGATGTGTTCTTTATAACAGGATCATTACCAACCTTTTTAGTCTGCCTAGGCAGATCAAAATTACTTAAATTACACAAAATTTTAGGTAATGAATGTACTTGATTAGCCTTTAGTACAAACTGGTGGGAGGTGTTAGCAAATTATTGTCTGTAAAAGATATTTTAGTAACTTCCAAAATCATTACTGTGTTGAATCATGACGAATCTGTCAATTTTTATTAGGATGAGGTAAATCTGTATTATTGTATTAATTATTTCATGTCTTCAGCATATGTGATAATTTTATTTTCTTACTTTTTCACATTCTCATATAAGTTTCCTGATCTAATGTTGACATGATATTTTGTCATTACTTATGACATTTTTAAACAAACATTTCATATTAACTCTCTAATATTTGACAGTGACATTGTTCCTCATAAACTTAACACTGAAATATTTATTTATTTATACTTTATTTGCACTTTTTACATTTAGTATATATTACAAATATGATCACAAAACGTTTTTGTATGCGGTCAAAACACTAACTAATGCCTATGTTGCACCCAGAGGACACATGCCAAGAGAAATTAAGTAATGCTGGTACTCAGTGCGAGAGATTAAGGTGCAAGTTTTCGAAGCCATTGTCAATTAACGAGACAAGGGAGATCTTGGGATGGTTTTGTGTATAAAGGGATTGAACAGAAACAGATTGGATAGTGTGAAACTTTGTTATCAGGAATGGTTCAGGAAGTTTCTTGACAAAAGGAAATCGTTTGGATGGTAGTGACATAGTAAGGAGCTTTATTGATTTGTATGAAGACCATTAAGTGGAACTGGATGTGCTAGATGTTGGATGGCTTGACAGAATGCAGTAAGTCTTGTATTAGGTTTAGCGATGATGGGCAAGACAGATCCTAGAAATCTTCATAGTTGTCCAACTCTTTGGTTAAGTTGTCTCTTAAGTATTATGCGGGGATTCCACATCAGTCTGCTGTCTAGGTTTAGACTAGTTAAGGATTTGACTTGAATGGAAGGTGGTTTTTTTTGTTGATGATGAAAAGTTGACGGTGAGAATTTCAGTGAGAACACTGAGTACATTTTTCTTCATTTAGTCTTGCAATCCAAGTTTTTTCAGTTGTCTTCAGTAAGTTCAAGGTGGCCTTGGATGTTGGGGTAGCTTGGAGAGGACTCAAACAAGAGAAAAAAAAATGAGCCCTCTAGGTGGTGATGATGGTATTATGTTTTGTGGGCATAATTAAAACAAAGGATGGGACTAACAATGTTCCCTTGTGTGATGCCAAATTGTTACCTGACTTGTGAGACCTCTTTGCTCTACCCTGAAAAAAAGCACTTTGTGCCTTTAAATTATGTGCTGCTTAGCTTTTTAAGAGATCTTTGGGACTTATATGTTTTCTGTTATTTTTTTTATATTAAGCATAATCTTGTACAATTATGAATTAGACGAGTAGAAATTAAAATCCCATGCTCATACTATAAGTTGATATAGTTTTTATCACATTTAACATTTTATCATTATCAAATATAAAGTTGATAAATTGCCAATTCACACTTAATCAACCGCCAGGAAAAAATTAGGCAATTATTATTCAGATGTTCTGCCTATCCTACCTATTTTGGTCTTCCTTTGAATTAATGCTATTTATTTAGTGATTTTTTTTTATTAGTTTTAATCCAATGACCATTTTATGTTTTTCATGAAAAGTGAAAGGTGTTTTTTTCTTTAAAAAAAAACAAAAACAAAAAAAAAAAAAAAAAAAAAAAAACAGGGATGACAGTTCCACCACTCAAGATGACAAGAAGCTGAAAAGTCTTATCAAAACTGTGAGACTAGGTAGATCAAAAATTACCAATGACCACATCATATGTGAAAAAGAGACCTGATCTAGTTTTATTATAAGCTGAAACTAACAAGCTATCTATTTGCTTTATTACAACAGATCTATCTTCAAATTATCACACAATATAATTTACTATATTATTATTTATCTGTGCTTGTTGATTGGTTGATTTATATAAGCTCCACTCGGTATGCATATCTTCAGAAGCTTGTCGTCACTTGCTACGAAAATCACCTACTTTGGGTTTTGACAGTCCACGGATCAGAGATGGTTAAAAATGAAGGTGGGGTGATTATGTAGATTCACTTTTTGTAAATGATAGTTATTCTCAAAGATTTGTTATTTAAAATGATCCGGATTTTGAGCAATAAACGATTTCACTCTTGTTTTACTTTCTCTGCCATTTTATTCTGTTTATATAAGATTGTTTCCATTGCAATTGTTTGTAAAGTTTGCCAGTGGTTCACTCTTACAATTCATTTCAAGTGTAGTTCCTTCAACCTGAGAGTTTAATGCTTGAATTCTGGATCATTGTAAACAACAAAGTAGAAACATAATTTAAAAAAGGGGGGGGGAAGCAGACCCCGGTTATTTCAGCCCTTTACACACCCAATCACTCCAATTGAAGGTTGAGGGCCTTCTCAATATTCCTCGACCTCACAATATACATTCACATTCATAAATACATACATTCGATATACATAAAAGAGCACACAAAATGAGATATTTTTCAGTATTACATACAATACAAAAATATGAAGTGAAGGATCCTTTAAGTAAGTACATATCAAAACCTTTATCTACATGCTGGACACATAGAAGGGGTTTTGGCCCAAAATTTACTGCCCGTGTAACCACAACCAATTTTGATTACATGAGGATGATCTTTCTTCTTTGATTCAAGTCCTACATTCAGATCAGACCCTCTGATGCTGCCACTTCTTTTTGATTATATCTTTACTAGCGTTTTCAGCTTTAGAGATAAGGGCTGGATGTTGGGATGTCTTGGCCTTAGCTGCCTTTCTGTTTTTCAAAAAAAAACAGCAAAAAGGATATTAAATTATAAAAATTAATAAAATTGTAGGTTTATTGAGAAGAATGTTATGTACAATTTACATATTTCTTTCAGAAACTCAAAGTTTCTTCTTTTTATTGTGTTTTTCTATTTTCCTCTCTTTGTTGCCCTGTTTCTGGCAGGAGTGACCTTCCGGATAAGAGCAGGTACCACAGAGGACGCAGTGGGCCCAGGTCTTTTTCACACATTTATCACAGAGGGGGCAGTGAAGGTAGCTTTCACCGTTTTTTGAAGTACATGTCATGCAGTTATTGCAGTGCCTGTTGCCCTGTGCCCTCCATCTCCTGCACTCAGCGCAAAACCAGTATCCTGATTCTCTGGGCATCTCAAAACCTTCCGGATCCGCATCTGTGAACAATCGAACTGGACCAGGCTTGCCTTTCGACCTGAATTTGGCGTGGTTTGAATAATCGATGACAAAATCTAGCATCTCGAATCCTTCCAGGTGTCTGACCACCTGGGGTTCCATGAAATAAGGCAGGATGAGGAAGACTCGTAACCGCAAGGCACACATTTCTTTTAGCTTTTTTAACAAATACGATATTGGCTCAAGACGTGCACCAAACGGTGGGTCAATAACCACACTAACATCCTTAGATACATGTTTTCTAAGAATTTCTTTGCTCTCTTCAGGTTTACGCATGAAATGAAAGTTAAACATGTTAAACCAGAGAAATTCATCTTCTCCGTAAAATGAATAATATCTGTAGTCTAAATCAAGGAGCAATGAGGGCATGTTGTGATGAAGGGTCTCATGAAGCGTCGGGCATCCGACGCAGAGGACGTTGTCCATTTTTAACTTTTTGATAGAACGGACTATGAAGTCTTTTGTGGTCTTGTCAAACCAGAACTGCGCCTCTTTCTTGTCATTTTGTTTCGGGTCAAGTATTTTCGATGGTATTGACATCGCCTCATCTGAGACTTTTTTCTTCATCTCATGAGTTGCGTGATCCGATAGTTCGCGTATGACGAACCTGCCACAATCGTAACAGAACGTCCTCTCGGCTGCTTCCTGCGACTTGGCCTCTTCGTAGGCCATCCTCAGAAGTTCAGGACTTACATCTGGGCTCAGCTCATCCCTAAGCAGTTTCCAGGAGAGCAATTTTGATTCCGTGACCTTTTCGCCCTCGAGGAGGAAAAAAGGGCAATCTTTCCGGTCCCTGCATGCGGAACAGGCAAAAAACCTTTGCGACCTCCCTTTGACGATCCTGGTAAAGAGGAGTGTCGGCCCGTGCGGACACTCTGGGTTTTTCTCCAAATTGTCACAATCGACCCGTACGACCGACATATCTCGGATAATAACGTTTAACAAATAAAAAATATTTAATTAAAACTATGCGTTAAAATTATGGAAAAATGAACAAACCATGTGGAAGAATAGGTTTGACAACCACGCGTTAACACTTGCACTGCGTAACCTTCATCAAACATCTAAACTAGTAAGTACTGAGCAACGATGTATCGAGTAACAATCGAATTTCTTAAGAATTTGTCCATTTTGACTGGAAATATAATAAAATAAACAATCTATTTACTCTATTATAAAGCAGTACTACATGCTTTTAGAAGGATATATAAAACTATTCGTTTTATTTAATAGTTTGTAGGAAATCAATACAACTGATAACTCTTATCGCCCTTGTGTTTGGTTGTTTACATCCTCTCCCGGCAAATGTTAAAAAATTTTCTTAGGAAAAATGTTGAAAAGTTTAAATCGTCTGAAGCTGTTTGGGAGGAAGGCCGGGAGGCTGGAGTCGGGTCTCGCCTCGGCCGAGTTCCCGGTTGAGAAGCGTCTGCCGACGAACCCGGAATTCGTGTCGGTGAGCCAGGTGAAGCAGAGCCTGATTAAAAACCGACTGACTTTCGACGACGGCTTCACCTGCCTCATCCTCGACTGCTTCCTCTGCGCCGGCAAATCTTCAAAGCTTTACATCAACAAGATCACAGGTACTCACCTTCACCGACTCAAAACGATTGATGAACTTTTCTAAAACTGTCTTGTCATCTGATTCCCCATAAATTTAAACTGGCTGGTTTAATTTAACATCATAAACCTCCTACAAACCCATCAGCCTTCTTCCTGCAATGTCCAAAATTCTCGAAAGACTCCTTATAAATCCCTATCCTAGATACTTATAAAATAATTCTCTTTCATCAATTTTACTTCCATCCATATCATTCTGTGAACAAGGTTTCACAATTATCAACATTGGTGATAAAACAGGCGGCAGCAAGGCCTACTGCACCTCGATCAGAATAGATCTATTGTTTCCCCTGTTATTTATAACACTGACCAGATTCAGGTTATTAACCAGCCTCCACAGCAGCTCCTTCGTGTAGGATCTTGCTTGTGGTTTTTCTTGTCCTAATTGCAAGACCCTTTTTAGATCGCCTCAGAAACATAAAATGTGTTCTGCAGTCTCCTCTTCCTGGCAGTATCTTTCAGTATCGCAGTGTTTCTTCTGTCTGTACTCCTATCCAGTGCATGTGCCTTCTTAAGGGGCCCCCCCCAGGACCAGAATCCTGGTTCGGTTGTGGTTGTCTTCCAGTCCTTTTGTAAGTTTTGTGGATGGTCTATGAATCTCTTTGAGTGCCTCATGATATTGTTCCATCAGGTTTTGGACTCATTAAGAATCCATTTTAATATGTATCCTTTTTTGTGACAGGCTGCTATGCCACAGTAGATTTATTGGCCCATAGAGCCCGTGTTGACTCCCTTTTTGCCAACATTTCAACCTTTTCGTTGCCTCCGAATGCCCAGGGACCCATGCTAGGGTAACCTTTGGAAATTAAAATATCTCGCATGAGCTCAAGGTGCATGACTTAAGGCTGGGACAACATTGATACTGACTGAGTTCAATTGTGGATCGTATTTGCACAACTTTACCCAACTTACAATCAGCTCGTATACAGACAATCAAAAATCAAATGCAGAAGATGATTAAGATTGAATTTCCAACAAAAATAAAGTGGAGTAACAGTTACATGCCACAATTGTAATACAGATGGATGAGTAAAACTCGTCTGATTCATAAATTCATTACAGCCATAATTTCCAATATTGTAAGTAAAGTCCAGTATTGTATTATACTTGTTTACGGAGCCAATTATTAGAAATAGTTTCAAAATCAAGGGTATGTATTTCGTACTTTCTTTTACATACAACTAAATGCAACACCAAACACTGTATCAGCTATAAAAATATATATTTTTAACTGTGTATTATCAATTCTGATATTTGATTTTCTATTCTTTTTTCTTTTTTTACACAAACCCAAAGTGAGAAAGATATCCACACAAACAATGTGCTTTGCAGTCTCCTCCTCTTCCTGGCAGTATCTACCCAATATTTCTTCTGTCCTATCCATTGCATGTTCCTTTTAAACAGCCCAACCAGAATCCTGGTTCTGTCGTGGTTGCCTTCCAATAATACTTTTGCAAGTTTTGTGGATGGTCTTTCTATGAATCTCTTCACGTGCCTCATACCTGTGGTATTATTCCACCATTATTCATCCATTTTAAGATGTACTTGGGGAGGGGGGGGCTCTCTGAGCATGTATTGTTCAGGTGGTCTAGGAGATGTGAACTTTCCTATGGATATTTCAATGTTTTTAGAGACCCCACCGTACAAAAAGTCTAAGTGTCTTTGGGTGCCACTTAATAGTCTCATTGCTTTGGCCTGAAGAGTTTTGGTCTACCCCACCACTGACCCATATGTCAACATTGGTCTTAAGACACAGGTGTATAACCATAGGGTCATTTTGGGGTTTAGATCCCAGTTCTTGCTCCAGAGCCTTCTGCACCAGGCAATTTTGGCTCTCTGGGTGGTTTTAATCAAATGCGAATTCACTTATGCTGGTCTAGTATAATCCCTAGATATTTGGCCTCCTTGGGAAATGGGATCAAAATCCTGTTTAGACATAGAATTTTTAATCTTACTATTGTCCTCTTTGCTGTGAATAAAATCGTTATGGTTCTGTTGAGGTTATAGATAGGTTTACACATTTATCAAACAGATTGAGGTGTATACATTCTATCATGGTGTTTGCATGAAGGCCTTTTACTACTATGACAAGGTCGTCCTCATACTAATGTTTGGAGGAGTTCATCTACTAGTGTCATCCTTGCGGGCATCCCCTGGCTGCCTTATCCTGGATGGTCGTTCTGCCTAAGGTGGATGTAATTATCCTGTTCCTTAGGACCACCTGCTGGCATATCTTCTCCGAAACTCCTATTTTTAATAGCTCTACATAAAGAGGCTGATGTTGCATTGTGGAAAGCCATATATCCATAAAAAGTGTAACAACCATCCCCTTGTCCTTGTCAAGTGCTCACTATACAACTCTGCTCTTGAGAACAATGAGTATTGGTTGGATGTAGCTCAGAAGGAGCAGTGTCAGAAAACAGGTTGATGGGTCTGGGGGAGGGGTGATATGTGGTTGGGAAGTTTACAATTTCAAATTAAACCAGCAATTTCAAAGGGTCTGGCTCCCAGGCATGCTTTATAAACATTTCCTATGTCCTGCTTATCACAGAATAGATCAAAAAGAGAAGTGGGTAAACTTTAGCAGCACTAGACACAGTAGTTTAATTAAAATTGATGAAACCACCTCACCAAAACTGGCCAAAATCTCTGCTGCAATTCGAGAGGGCTAAACTCAGAGGAGTGGTAGGACTACAAACCGGTCCGATATAGTGGTGGGATGTGGGCATCAGCTTTAATGCTCTGTTTAAGCCTTAAACCCAAATGACCACACCAGGCCCACACCGTGTGACATCCAACAGTCAGCCGACTTGCATGCCGTGTTGGACAACACTTGGACTTAGTATTTGCAATGCTATATTGTATGAAACTTACATCATTTAGTTGAGAAAAAATGTTAAAAAGTTTTATAAATAGTGAATTAGGGATGATAGACTTCCTTTTCAAGAAGATGCTAATTGGTGAAGAAATTATAGCAGAAGGAGAAGAATGTGGGTTCACAATGCATGGAAAAAAAGATGTGTTGAAAGAGAATTAATTTATTTAATTAAATTATTCTCTCTTTATATTCTGATTTTTTTTGTTTTTCATTGGGCTAGTCATGTAATGCAGGAAACTTCTTTTATGACCTCATAAATTTTGTATAAATTTTACAAAATAAAATTGTACTAAGATAATAAAAAGCAATCAAGAATAAATAGATAAACGAAAATCCATGACAGTCAAAACTAACCGAAACTAGTCAGGCATGGTACGGTGTGTTGGTACAGAGAGGTACGATCTAGCTGGCTCACTTCCATTGTCCTAATTGCTCTCCATGTGATGCCAGACAGGTATGACCATCATTTCATGCACTGGTATTGATTCATACAGCACATTATTCCTTCTTATGACCATTCCACCTTCTTCCAATCATCTGTTTATCCAGTCTTCTATTATCCGATAATCATTTGCCTTAGTTTTAGTTATTCATCTACATTATTCTAACAAGCCATGTTTTCATTTTACATTATTATGGCCATCCATGTTTTCATTTTACATTATTCTAACCAACCATGTTTTCATTTTATATTATTCTAACCATCCATGTTTTCATTTTATATTATTCTAACCATCCATGATTTTATTTTACATTATTATGGCCATCCATGATTTCATTTTACATTATTCTGACCATCCATGATTTCATTTTATATTATTCTAACCATCCATGATTTCATTTTATACTATTCTAACCATCCATGATTTCATTTTACATTATTCTAACCATCCATGTTTTCATTTTATATTATTCTAACCATCCATGATTTCATTTTACATTATTCTAACCATCCATGTTTTCATT
>CM077112.1:4563177-4578768 GCA_039619505.1 Cimex hemipterus | reverse complement strand
TAAAGAGGAGAAGGAAAAGAATAAAGAGGAGAAGGAAAAGAATAAAGGGGAGAAAGAAAAGGAAAAGCCAAAGAAAGAGAAAGAAAAAAAGGAATCTCTGCCCATCACACCAGTGCCTCCAGCTCCTCCAAGTACGCCAGTGTCACAATCATCTCAGAAGAAGCCACCTTCTAAGAAAAAAAGAGAGTCGAATGCAGATAAATCAGATTCTACAAGGAAAACTTCATTATTGGGAAAGAAAAATAAGGAGAAGAAAAAGAAATCTACAGTGAAAGAGGATAAGCGCACAAAATTGAAAAAAAGACTTAAAGTCATTGACAGGTTTGTTGTTTTATATAATTTTTAAATTGTGTTTTAATTTTGTAATACAACTCTGAACACATCAATTCACCTGTTTAATTTTTTTTTTTTTTTTTTTTTAACAGCTTGAAGAACTTATCATCTTTCACTGCAACTCATCCTCTGACATTATTCTAAAAATATAACTTTTCTTTCTTATCATAGGCATTTTATCAGATCCCAAAGCTTTAAGGTCTGTCATGTGTATCTTTCAAGCCTTGCTTTCCTTTCTCAGGAATAGGAATCTTCAGGCTGCATAGGCCTTCTCACCAATGAAGAAAATGTGAAAAATACTCTCAGTGCTGTGACAATGGTGATATTTGTAAGAGAATCTATCAAATTGTGGTGTAGCATTTCTTGTTGCTTGTACAAATTAAAGGGGAGACCTTGAAAATCTGAAGATCTGCTTTCACACAAGATTTGCTTTTTATAATGCAAGATAATGTTCAGCCTCATAAAATGTGTATATGAGCATGTGAACTCAACTATTGGTACCCTTGGGTGGGGATTGAAAAGTCCTAATCTTAAAATGCTAATCGAAGAGTGGGACTTAATGCTTGAACATTTTTTGATAAAAATAAAAATTTGAGTATGCCAATGGCAGCATCATGCTTAAGCATTACTAAAAATATCTTTTCCAAACAAACAATTTATTGGGTAAATGTTCTTCAAAATGTGGATATTAAGGAAAGGAGGAAAATTTTTAAAGAAATCAACATAATTTATGTTCGTTTAATTTAAAAAATAATGTATAAACAATTCTTTAATAAAAAAAGAAAAAAGCAATTTAATATACAAAAAAATAACATTAACAATATATACAGATTGGAAACCCCCTTGGATTCCATCATAGTTATTTGAGATCATATAATTTACAGTTGAGATCATTTCTGTGCCGGCTGGCTGTACAAATTTTCAAAAACTGATGTCTCGAAAGACATCGCCGTAAAGCGGTAGCAGGTCTTCAGAAGTTTCATTGAAATCTTCCAACAGCTCGCGTTCAACATCGGAGTCAATCATATCAGACATGGAATCCTCCGGGCCTGCAATATTTATGATATAATTGTGAGAGTTCTTCTGAAGGGTGGTGATAAGCTTGGTATTTTCGTCCGTTTTCAGAAATTCAGAAAATGCCAAGCTGTTCGTGAGAAAATAAATTTTCTTTATGAAAACTTACTAAATAATGAGCACTCGAAATTCTGACTCCACGAATTGTCCACCTCTTTGGCCTCCTTTGCAAAGACTAGAAATGAAAAAAAATTAAATATTTCTTTTGAAAAGTACGTAACCTTTTCAGGACTAGTGACCAGCTGCTCTGTTCAAACTTATATGCTCTGTAGGCGTTTTTTTTTCTTGTATTATTTACATTTTAAGAGATCTAGCTGAATATCGTGCTGAGATTGTGTCCTATGTGTAGCAGATTGGTAGTAAATAACCACATCCCATACCCTTCCTTTCCCTCCACCATCAGCAAATCACTTTCATCCTCATTCAATTCACAACACAATCTGTCTTTTCCCACACTTGTGAAATTGTGGTACAATCATTTTAATGTAAAACCATTTGATTACATTATCTACATCTCAGTGGGAAAGTCATACTTTCATCTACCTCTTGCCCATGCATTTCCCAACCCTCTACTCTACCCCCCAAAAAGTCCACATCTTCCATGCAATGCAGGGCAAAAGGCACCCTGAGCCTTCCAGGCATCTTGGACATCAATTATTGTTTGAATAGTCTCGATCTATATATCTACTCCGCTATCTTGCGAGAACTAAAAAAAAAAGTATATAACACCACTGCCTGATGCTAATAAGGTTTCGTAACTAAAAGGCATAATCACTTCCCTCTGCTCGAAGATCTGTTATCGTATTCAAAACAGAAAAAGACAGTATACTTCATGTTTTTTGGCTCATCACATGTACAGCTATTTGGTTTTGATGCAAGTAAAACCCACAAATGCCGTGATTTGTTCTTAAAAGTGTTGAGGCAGAAAAAAATTTTTTTCTTCTGTACTCTATTGAAAACTTCAGAGCAACATTTATTTCTGGGAACAATGATGGATAAAATTACTCTGGTGAACCACCGTTGTACCAAATGCTCCAGGCTTTTACCCATTCATTACTCAGGGAACGCTTGGTGTCAGATTTTGGCAATTTGATGTCTATAAAATCCCCGCCTGTTGCTTGTTTAGCAGTAACGCAAAGTAAATCATTGTTTTCTCCTTTCATTTTAGTCAATATTGTTGAAAACTAAAATAATTGAGGAATGTGCTATCAAATTTTTACTGGAATTAGTGCACCTCATAATGTGTGTGATTTGAAGTGGTGCATAGTACAAAACAATTTGGGCTGGAAGGGCTCATATAGCGATTGAATGAATTTTTATTAAAATCAGTCCCGAAAAGGTTTTAATAATGTTTTACAAAAACTTACTTAAAGTGTTCTTCAGGCCTCTGGATTGAAGTTCTTCTGCCGTAACGATGGGTTCACTAGCCATCTAAAATGCAAAGCAACATTTTTTAAATTAATTTTATTTTTCATGAAGTACTTTAAAATCTATGTCTAATAATGCTTGATGACCTTAATGAGAAAAATTAATATTATATTACTGTTCTCCACATTTAAAAAAAAAAAAATTAATTTAGTTAGTTGCTGTGGAAAAGAAAATCCAAGTATTCCATGGCCTAAATATTTGCTTATGTTAATGTTTCGGACTCTGGCCAATTTTCACCACATGAATCCATATCCAATGCAGGTCTTCCTACAAGGATGGTTTAACATGCATTATTATCATTCAATTAGTTCAGGTTTTTAAGTTGAGATGAAAAAAGTCAGTCTCACGAGCGGGATTCGAACCCACTACCTTTGGCTAGACATGCCATTGCTCTACCACTTGAGCTATCATGACCTCGATCCACTTGGACAACTTCCCATCTCAATCCCATCTTTTTTTAAATTTTTGAGTGAATCCATTATTGCTATACCCATTAGAAGTATTTGCTATGATAGTGAAAAATACTTTTTATTGTTTTCCTCTCCTTTTGTTGTTTCATAATTTCCTTTACATTTTTATGTTAGTTTAAATGAAGTTTCAACCAGTTATTTGCTAACAATGGCTTCTTCAGTTTGTGTGGTAAATACATGAAAAATTTATTAGTGACAATTTGAGTACCATACACTCCAAAAACTGCTGAACTTGTGGTCTACTTTATCTATTAATTACTGTTATTAGTAAAACAAGAGGTATACATTTGAAAGGCATGATTAGACCCTTGGTTATGTATGGAATCCCTTCTATGGAGACCAAAAAACATTCGAAACAGACACAAAAATCGATTTAAGTTACAAAGATTGGAAAAACCATTAAAAGAGTGAGGAACTAGGAGTGGCACTGGGATTGTCCCCGAAGCATCCAGAGCATAGCATACAAATCTGATCTAAGATAATTCCATCATAAAAACCTAAATAGGAATAAAAATAAAGGGGCCTTATTATCGTGTACAGATGGATAAGGAACCCAGTAAGGCAGAAGTCAAAGGGTCGAATTGTGATTTAGTGCAACCTCTAGGACAGACACGGACAGGCTGACAGTCTAGGAAAAATAAGAGCAGCCATGGGGGACTGCAGTAGCAAGGTAGACTCTTGGCTAGTAGATCCTGCAGTCGTTGGTTTGATTGCCACCATCACCCCTAGATTTTTCTGATGCCTAGGGGGACCGGTGGCTGCAATTGAAAGAAATTGACACGACACTCTCAATGGAAGGAGCGGGATCAGATCTCAGCGACCCTGAATTTGATCCTAACTCCCTTCAGAATTTCTTCGATGGAAGAACACTGGCCCACTGGGGGCTCAAATTCACACTGTGTTGCCCCAAAAAATGGAGCCAAGGATAAAGTACAATAAGCTGTAGAGCTGCAGTGCTCAGGAGGGAATTCCTGGTATCCATTGAAGAAGAAGGGGAGAAAAACAGCTGTCACAACTTTTGGATCAGAACCACAAATTGGCTTGCTAAAAGTGAAACTGAAGATATGAATGGAGTAAGAAAATATCACACACTGGATGAATTCGATAGGTGCAAAACAATCAAAAAAGCTCCTTTGTTTTCTCTCAGCAGGAACAAATTAAGAAAAAGAATAAGCCTTTATTCTTACATGCGTGTGCGCACGCGCACATACACACACACAAACGGTTAAAACTGAGATAGAAACATGCCAAAATCATTGGTTATGAAAAAGCAAAACGTACAGGAAGTGGTAAGAATGGCAATACCAACACTAAAGGAAAAAGTGAAAAGGAAACAATGCTTAAGGAATAAGTGCTCACCTCAAAGGTAGTGTACTTTTCTGCCTTTTGGAAATAAAGAAGAGTTGATATCAAAATTGATTTTTTATGTTGCAGTGGAAGATATTAAGATTATAATCAGTGGATAATGCTGTTTTGCTTTAACTTTTTTTTTAACTTAAACCATACACAGAGCATTCATTCTTATATTCCATAAACAAATTTATTCATGCGTTTATTATAATGAATATTAAAACAAGAAATCTCACCAGCTTTTTTGGACCAGGGATGACTTGATAGTGCAGTTTAACATGCTTCCTCAGCGAGCTTGGGTCTGTGTACCTTTTGCCACAACCTTTGGCATGGCAAACATAAGGTTTCTGAGGAAAAAAACAGCAACATTTAACATTATCTGTGACTATAACAAATGTTCTAAGTTTAATAAATTATTACATCATTTTTAAATTAATCTTTTTATATAGGATTAACTTGTTGGGTGTCACTGATGAGGGTTAAAAGCACTGTACATTGCTTTTTAACTATTATTCTCAGTTAAAAAGGCAAAGATGGTGGGATTTAAACCCAGAATCACTAGCACTTCAAATGTTGTTTGTTGTTCAATTTTTCATATTTTAAGTGAAATTGCAAAGATAGTTACCAGATTAATGTGAGTCCTGTGGTGTTTCGCTCTGTCTGAACTGTTGCTGAAAGCCTTTCTGCATGACAGAAATTGACAGATGTATGGCCTTTCACCAGTGTGTGATCTTTGGTGGATTTTTAAATTTTCAACTCTAGAAAAAGCCTTCGAACAGCCTGGGTACTGTAAATAAAAAATTAAAAGTCATTTTAGAAAGACTGAATTGTACAAAAAAAAACTTACACTGCATTTGTTGGGTTTATCACCAGAATGTACTCTCATGTGTATAAGAAGCTTATATCTGGCATTGAAGGGCTGATATCTCCTCGGGCAATCTTTCCACTGGCATGGGTACTCGTCACTCTTCCTTGCACGTTCAACATGCTGGCTCTCGATATGACGAACTAGGTCCTGCTGCATTTGGAACAGCCAGTAACAGCCCTCCCACCTGCACTCTAAGGCAGCTTCTACAACATTTAACACTATTCACACAGTTCTTTCATGCCCTGTTGATTAAAATATTGTAAATATTTTAGATCTGAGACAAAATTGGCAAAACAATTAAGAAAAACCGAAGAAGGATCATGATAACTATATTTTAAAAGTTTTATCTACCAACCAAGGCCTTTTTCTTCAACGCCTTCATCTTCTTCTTCTTCAACCAACTCTCCTGTCTCCTGATTGATGTGGTAGCTTGCAACCTCATTCACTTTCGTCGGAAGGTGAGTCTGGAGTAGTTCATGATCGTTGCATATCACCACTGAATTATCAATGGTCAAGTTTTCATCTGCGTAATCTCTGCATGTAAGGTGCCCAAAGTAAACGTTTTTGTCATCCTAATAGAAATTTTTTTTAACAGATATTTTTTAAACGATTTCACAGGATTTTACCTCAAAGAGTTTGTTCTCGTCAGGCAGACCACTGTCAACACTGTCAGCCCTGATGAATACGTTGTCCTCTGGTAGTGTGATGTATGTGCTGTTTAAATCCATATACACGTACTCATCATTCGACCATTCTTCTTTTATCTCATGCAGATCGTCCTTGCTCCACTCTTCTTTGATAAAATCAAACATATGCATCATCCTTGAAAGAAATTCCGTATATTAATCAAAACCGCTAAGAACAACTCATATTGTTTATTTTAAAGTTTAAACTTCTTTGATCATCATGCCTTTGTCTTGTTTTGAAACAAGCAGTTCAGGAATCAAAGGCGACCAATCTATAGCTCAATATTTCACATTTCTGTTATTTAACCCTTTATTTTGCTATTAACATAAAAGAAGTGAGTGGAACATCTATTTAACAAGCTAAGCTCTGGCATATTCAATTTTAAAATTTTCTTTTAGGTGCAACCAAGTAAAAGATTGCACAAGTAAAGTCATTTTGATAAAATATAAATTAAGTAAAGTAAAAGTAAATGATATTAGTCCTGATTTAAAGCCCAACTACACCACAGATGAGGGGTCATAACCAATTGACTTTGTCATATTTGTCTCCTTGTTCTATTCATGATTTGAACCCAGAAGCTCTAGCATGGTTAATACGAGTCGGACACCCTGATTTAGCCAAGATTTACTAATCTATTGGATAAATAAGATGTACAGATAAGTAGAAAATTAACTGATTGCATGGTGGTGTAAGCCAAATTTTGAAACCTATTTTGATGTAGAAAAAAAACGTTTTTAAGTTTTGAATAGTTTCCATTTTATTTAAAAATTATTAAGAAGCCAATATAAAGGGAACATTGTAAATTTTTATTTCAAGTCTTTCTGTAAACATCAAATTAAAAACCCCAAAACATTAAAAAAATAAATTCTGGCAAGTTTAAGCCATAAAATATATCTACATTGTGTTGTAATTTCAAATATTGATTCAATATTTGGACTTGTAAAACTTAACAGTTTTGTCTGGAATTTGACCTAAAACCCTGTTAGAAAAAAGATTAAAAATCTGTCTTACGCTAACTTAATCCAGTTCTGAGAAGTATCCAAAGTTTTAATCCGAGCAAGTGCAGGATAAGTACTGTCGGGCCGATGTGGCCCTTTATTTTTGAAGTTGGGGCGCGACACGTGTCCCTCGAAGTCCCCATTGGTCGGAACGTCTCCCACCCTTTCTGTAGAATCCCTCCTCTACTTTACCAGATTCACCGTGGCCGGTGAAAAGA
Source organism: Cimex hemipterus (assembly GCA_039619505.1). Classification (NCBI taxonomy): domain Eukaryota; kingdom Metazoa; phylum Arthropoda; class Insecta; order Hemiptera; family Cimicidae; genus Cimex; species Cimex hemipterus. The sequence goes on along the minus strand of CM077112.1, from coordinate 4,571,342 downwards.
TCGCAGGTTGGAGGGGTTGTCCCTCTATTATTAATTAGTTCCTAATCTTAAAATAAACGCAACTTACATTTTGTTTGGTGTTTGAAACAATGGTGCGTCAATAGGCGTTCTATAAAACACTAACACCTGGCAAAAGCATGCCGAAACCTGGAATAATAGGATTTCAATATCAACAGATTTATTAGTAGCAAGTACTACTTTTTTGCTTTTGGCTTATGAATTTCAACGTTTTGTTAAACGGACCAAATTATCAGTACTATAATTGGAAATGTCTTTGTAAAGTTATACCTAGGCAGGTCCTATTAAAGTTCTAGCGTGCATCAAGGCAAGGACCAATCCTTGAAACTGATCCTGCTTTACTGAAGAGAAAGAATGAAATAGTCAGCAAGAGAGAAAAGGGGAGTAAAATAGATAGAGAGACAAATATTTAGTAAAAAGAGAGTGCGAGTGTGAGAAAGGAAGAGAGTGACAGGTAGAAGGCAGACAAGAGAAGAGATTGTTAGATATAGAGATAAAGATTGACAGATAAATAGAGTGAGAGGGGGGAATAAAAGGGAGGCGATTTCCGAACTTATAGTCTTGTTAAATGGCGAAAAGGAGGGAAAATTCAATAGGTGGGGTTGAAATGGGAAGTTAGTATCCATGTGAATCGAGGTGACGATAGCTTAAGTGGTTGAACAGCGGCGTATCTATCCAGTCATCGGTTCGAATCCCGCTCGTGACGACATTTTTATCTCAACTAAAAACTGTAATTAATTTCTTATAATCAAGTTTACAGGTTGTACTAAGCTACCATATTACAATGAGACTGGTTTCTATTGCAGTGGCAAAATTATAATTAAATGGAATAAAAATCTCTTTTTTTTAAATAGTACAAAAGGCAGATTCAAAATTTATCTTTAGATGTAGCATGCAACTCAATCTTTCCGAAAAATTCATTTTTACTTCCAAACAGTTATACCGTTGATAGCAGCACGTGCTCCAACACACCTCCAAAGCACTGCCTCTTACAATAAATTTTACATTTAAAGATAACCCCCTCGGTAAAAATATCTCGTCGGTTTGTTTTTAGGTTTTTATTATAGGTAGAATCCGTACGAAAACTCCTTGGACGGGGAATTAAAAACATTCGATCGAGGCGTGCTCTGTCTCCTTCTTAATTGCTTTACTCCCTAATTTGTTGATAGATATATATTAAGCTGGTCGCCCTTTGACTTTTCAGTAGTAAAAAATAATATATAAAAAAATCCGAAGGGGCCGAGGTAAAAAGGATAGTTCGTTAGGTTCCTCGTCGGTAAAAAATAACTCTCCTTGCACATGACGAGTCTTCGGCCGTGCTGCAGGCCGTGACACGTGTGGTCCGAGACTGTAAATTATGAAGGGGTTGAAGAAAAAAGAAACGAGGGAAAAAGACGTCGAAGAGCTCGCGGCAACGGGTAAAATCGATCCACGGGAGTATATCTTAAGAACAATACAGTCTATTTCATATATGATTCAGACAGTTTAGAAAAAATACTATTTTGACAAATATTCACTCGATGGAAAATAAATGCAGATTTTCCTTTTGGCTTCACTTTGTACCACCAATTTTGTAAACAAAACTAATTCATTATGCTAAGGGGTGTACGCAATTTTAAAGCCTATTTATCTCTCTTTTAACTACAATCCTTTTAGTAATAACTTTTCAATTTTTTCAACCAAGCGTTGATTTCAAAAATTGCGTAATGGAGATTTTGTGCTAACGAGCAAAGAGAGTGGTGGCAGTGGTTCTGCTGTTGATAACGACCGGAGAAAGGCTAAGGTTAAGTTTTTAGTTGAGATAAAAAAGTGTCACGAGTGGAATTGGAACCCACGACCTTCGGCCTGATTCGCCGCTGCTCTACCACTTGAGCTATCGTGACTTCGACCCACTCGGACACCAACTTCCCACCTCAACCCCAGCTTTTGTATTTTCAATTGATACCAATTTTTTGAGAAAGTTATATGTGTAACGCAGGGTCAGTTCAACTTCAAAAGTTCAAATACGACCCTACACGTTCTGACACACGTCCATTAATGGAATTTTTATGCTGAAAACAATGGTGTAATCCGATTTAAAATTTGCGAGAAAACGAAAGGTTACGGCAAGCGGACCATGAAAGCTAGCAAATTTAATAAGTTAAAATGACGTGTATCTTGAGGAAATCTCTCTGTGGCCATTTCATTTGTCACCGAAAATCAAATAGATTACACGATATTTGAAAAATTGGCAAAAGAGAGGGAAAATTCAAAAGGTGGGGTTGAGATGGGAAGTTAGTGTCCGAGTGGATCGAAGTAGCTCAAGTGGTAGAGTAGCGGCGTATCTAGCCGAAGGTCGTGGGTTCGAATCCCGCCCGTGACGCTGAATTTTTTATCTCAACCAAAACCAAACCCTAATTAGTTGAAAATAATTTATTTCGTCAAGTGGACCGCGATACGCGTGAAGAAGGATAAGACAATTCTTTTAGCCTACTATACTTGAAGAGTATACGGTTTTTGAAGCATTTCATATATGCTTTACCACAATACAGTGTTAAATTTTTTTTTCCAGCAATACCAGTGAGTTACAGATGTGAGATGGAACAACGGTCTGGAGGACACTGGCAATCCCTATGAACTAATTCCTTCGTAACCTTATCGACCTCCTTGTGCACGTCTGCCATGAGTGCCCTGGAACCCAAACGAGCGTAATTTTGTTATTTTCCCCGATGTCTGGCAGAGCTTTGATGCAGTGTCCTGAGAATTTCTGTAGCACCCGGAAAATATGTCTCACGAGGGAAATTTTCCTTCGGTTGTATTTTTTTAGCTTTATTATCCTGGTATATAGAAAAATGTAAACAGTCCTTTGGAAGACTCCTGTTTGAGTAATCTTTTTTTTGTCTCCACGAGGGCTCTGACCCAGAGAGTGATCCTCCTCACCCTCCACGCTGTTTTCTTTTTTGCCATCCCCTTCACCCGTTCATCCGTCTAAATCATGTAAATGAAAGCTTTTTCTCCCCTCGACCGCCACTTGTCCCGATAATCCTTTCAAAATGTACTGAAATGTGTGAGAAACCTCTCGAAAACGTTGTTTATTTGAACCAGCCCGAAGTGGAATAATTTGGGAAACATGACTGGAAAGTTTTATTTGTATTTTATGGCAAAAACACCTTTTTATATGTGGTGCTTTTCAATATATAGTAGCAATATAGTAGTATAGTAATATAGCGAAGATTTTAAATATTGATTTCCTGGCAGAAGACTTTCGTTAATTATGGCATTGAATTGCATCAAATTAATTACCAATCAATCAATTTAGCATTGTATAATAAAATGACTAGTATTCATCATGCACTGTAAAAGAATGTATATTTTAATCATCTCAAGAAAATCACAAATTCCAAAGGTCATAACACGCCGTGCTTACAGGAGTTCCTATACAGGACCAACATCTAAATGAATTTTTATCGATTAATTTACGTCATTTTACTTTTTACTATGTTTACTACATGTAACTACTACTGTATAAATGACACTATGCCAGTGAAGCATAACGTGTACTGTACTATTCCCATAGAGGGCAATGTTGAGTGGGGATATTAAACATTTGGTCCAAACATTCCACGACAGATTTTATAACCTATTAATATTATATTAACATTTTTTAAAAATTAATGTCTCACGAACAATTTGAGTTACGATTGTGAGTTTATGACAGCCGTGACATACAAGACCGTTCTACAAAATGTGTCGTTATTAAGGTGTATGACGCAGAAGATAAAAAGTATGTCGTAGGTTTTGTTAAAAAGCAAGCTCGTTTGCCCATTTGAAATTAATAAGGTAAAAAAATGGCAAAGAGAAAAAATATATTACTTTGGTGGAAAAGTTAAACCCTACTTCCTATGGTATGAAAATAAGTGAATCCGAACCCCAGGTCATTTTCTAAACTGACAATGAATATAATAGGCTAAATAAATGGGAATTGAACCCAGAAGCCCTAAGAAAGTGGAAATATCCGTGGGGCGGTTTCGCCATTGTTCTTGCACTCAAGAGTACTATCGATAATGGCCCTCGGAGAACTTGACTCTTAGAATAAGACTCATCCTCACCTGATTAAAAATAAGCCATGCGAGGATGACTCATGGAAGATTCTTTTGGGCCAAAGCCCGCTTATGTGTCCGGCAAGCAGAGAAAGTTGCTCGATGTGACCCATCCAATTGAAGAGTAAAATCCTTTGGCTCCATATAGAGAACGCATTTTTATTCGATTATCACCCGATATGAGAATCGCACTAGAACAGAACAAGTTTTGAGTCCCTCTGCCGATTATTGGAGGAAACGGTGTAGTGTTATTGTATTTAATAATGATACTTTTGTGCCTTTCCCTTGATTTGGCGGCGAATGTATTTATTGGCGTGAATGTGTAGTGTGAGAGGACCGATTGGTGGAATATTGACTACCACATGGACCCTCAGTTAGTTAAAGGTGTAAAGAATGGAATAATCGAGTAAACCATCTCACTAACAGAGCGAATGGTATGTAAATATGTAAGTACGCATTTAAGAGTTAGTCATAATGTGGATGGATTTAGGAACTGATTGCTTTGTGGGCTGAAATAACATGTTGATGCCTGGTGCCTAACCTCTGCGGCTTGACGGGCGAGACCGAGATCTGATCCCGGGCCTGCCAACACCCGGAATGGGTGATCTCAAAACCTGCCGGTAATTTATTGCAAATTACAAAAGCTGGAATTGCTTGTGGACAGCGAGAAGTGATCATCACACCTCTGTACACTTACGTATGTTCTTTTAGAAATTCACTTTTCCAAATTCTATATGTATATTCTAAATGTAAACTGTTTGTAAATCCCAGGCCCTGAAGATGTTCTCAATAAAAGATCGAAACGTTGGCACGATAAGGAAAATGTTTTTCTGATACCTACATCACACCAGACCGCATCTCACGATATCTGAATAATTACGTATGTACATTTAATCGATTTAAAATATCCTTAGAGCACGGTTGAAGTCTGTTCGTTGAATTCGTTAAATTATTACTGATTTCATTAAACATGACTTACTCGAAATTGCATAAACGTAAAATATTAAATTAATTACAGTTTTTAGTTGACATAAAACGTCACGAGCGGGATTCGAACCCACGATCTTCGGCTAGATAAATATTGTCAGGTTGAACAGGGTCGTATTTGAAATTTTAACTTTGAACTGGACCTGTGTTACCTACCTATAATTTGTCTCCAAAAAAGGTAAAAACTAGACTAACAAATATTAAATATATAATTTTTTATAGCTTCATTAGTTCGAGAGAGATTCAGCCGGACCATCTATAAAAGGCACCCTGCATGTAAAAATATAAATATGTCACCCTATAAATATAAAGTATATTTTTCTTTCCAAAAGGTAGGTTGGGGATAAGGCCAGGAAGATAGAAACATTTATTTTCTTATCGAGCTTTCGGAAGAGCCTTCATCAGGGCTATTATATCGATGAACCAACCTTCTGTTGATTAATATTGCTTTGGTGATTGATTAGCCTTCTCAATTTAAATATTTTTCTTTCCAAAAGGTAGATTGGGGATGAGGTCACTCATCGATATTATATAGTCCTGATGAAGGCGATATATTCTGCCGAAAGCTCGACAATATAATAAACGTTGTTTCTGTCTTCCTGAACTCATCCCCGATCTACCTTTTGGAAAGAAAAATATTTAAACTGAGAAGGCTGATCAATCACCAAAGCAAATATTAATAAACTATATTTTAAAAAAAGATATAACGCACAATTTTTTAATATTTATCTGAGTAGTAAACAATATCCCTGTCTGGCCGAAGACCTACTGAGACAAGGAAGTCTGTGTAAAAAAATAGAAAACAAGTAGAAAATTTCAGAAAACAAGTGAAAATAAATTTCCTGATTAAAAACAGCCAAAAAGTTTTTGCCCGTTTCTATTGTAGAATATTTTGCGCTTGATTTAAATAAAAACTTTCTAGGACAAGCAGAGGGTAGTTCATTACTAGTTAATAAATAAGTAGTGATCTTTCGAGTGGGAATGACAGGTCTCTCCATCTTCTTTTCCACCCCAGAATATTCTAAACACACGTGTTAAGTATAATTACTCGCTACCAGGCTTGACTTGATGCCAGCATCTTTCTATAAGAACCAGTAGTACTTTTTATATTGTTTTTTTCTATTCTTTTCTGGGTTTTTTTTTCAGTTGACACTTTTTACTCTCTTTCTCTCTCCTTAACATATTTGAGACGGGGTCGGAGTGTTGGCCAGATGTTGGCTATTTTATAATCAATGGAACGTGTTTACCGTTTAATTTAATTTCAAACATGTGCACTGCTGTTGGCGTGCAAAGGAAGAGTGGGTGTGATTGATAGAGGCTAGTCCTCTTAGCCCCGCTACCTGGGACCGTTGACACCAAAATCGCAGATCATCTTAACATCTTCCCAGAATGGATTCCAAGATTATTTTGCACTTTTCTAGCGCTGTTTACAATTGCTATAATTTTCGACTGAAAAACTGTAGCCTGGGTTTATAGACTATTGTGCTTTCCTCAATTTGTGAATCGTCAATTTACTAAAAAATAATTGGCCTAAAGAGGTCTGGTCCTACCGGTCATTTAATTTTAATTTTGGAGTTGTAGCATCAGTTGTCATAACTAATATTAGGTGTGTCATAACTAATATGTGACTTCTCCCTCGCTTTAGCTGTTCATTAATCCAGCCAAGATGACCTAAGGGAAAACCTATTCTAGCTTCTCATTTTAAAGCTGCAATACCATCGACTAATTTAATTTGCAAGATCTACCCGCATGTAATCATTGGTCTAATAACGCTAGTAGGCCATAGGGTCATTTTTAGGTTTAATCCCTAGTTTTGGTGCAGTTCTTTCTACACCCTCAGTAGATAATATTGGCATTTTTTTTAGCGAAGGCATTGATTCTTTGTGAACCTAGGATAGGCATAGAAAAACCCTAAGGTAGTTGTCTTTGGACTTATACTTTAAATATACATTTAAAATGTTTTCCAATTAAATAAGGTTTTGTAATTGGCATAAAAAAGGCAGTGTCACGAGCGGGGTTCGAAGCCACGACCTTCGGCCAGATACGCCGCTACTCTTACCACTTGAGCTACCGTGACTTCGATCCACACGGACACTATCTTCCCACCTCAACCCCACATTTTTTAAATTTTCGAGTGGATCGAAGTCAATAGATCTGGTGGTAGAGCAGCGCCGTACCAAGCCGAAGTTATTGGGTTCGAATTCCACTGACACTGATTTTTTATCTCAACTAAACAAAAAGTAATTAATTGTGTATATTATTAATAAATATGGCGTGACCATTACACGTCTTTTTCCGTAAATCTCTTATTGTTGTTGTGTTAATAATAGTGAAGTAACGCGTCAGAAATAATTAATTAAATAGCTTAAATAAAATTTCAAATTAGTTAACTAATAAACCGTTATTTTGTTTTCATTATTTCTAGTGGTCGAGGAAAAAAAATGGCCCGAATCTAATTTAATTTAACGCCAGCAGTTAAAAGAAACCAAAACAATTACTTATTTTTTTATCCTATTGCAATAAGTTGTTGTTGATGATGTTACGTTTTTTATAAAATAAATAATAATATATACCCATGGTTTTCAAATTATTTTATAATTTTAAAGTGGCAAATTTTTAGCACCGCTGAATTCATTCAGCAAATGAATCTACCGCTCATTCCTTACTGTCGTGAGGGCATTTTTTGTTCGTTTATGTTTTGTACTAAAAAACATGATTAGTTCGTGATTAGATACATTCTTCTGGTGCTTTTGTGATTTCTGTCTCTAATTTTCTTATTCGATCTCTCGATGTGATAACCTCTATGGTGGTGATTCATTTTGGAACTTTCTCAGTTAATGCGCCTCCGCCACTCTCGCCCGCTACGATCTCTCTTCGGTTCATTTTGTAAAAATTGACTTCTGTTAGGAAAAATTGTAGATATGTAGAAGAAGGTAAAACTTTAATCAGTATTCCGCCACTCCCAACTGCCTCGGTAGGATTCGCATAATGAAAGCTACTAGTGTGTTGAGTGAAATTTGTAATATATCTAAAAAAAAAAAAAATATATATATATATATATATATATATATATATATATAT
>CM077112.1:4551737-4562777 GCA_039619505.1 Cimex hemipterus | reverse complement strand
TATATATATATATATATATATATAGTTAATATCTAAGATATTGGTTTCGCTAAGTCAAACCGCCGAGAACGTTCCATTTTGAATCTATGTAATCTGAGGAGAAGCGCCAACGCAGGTTGAAATATAAAGTCTTTGGACTTCACCTTATTCATTCTTTGTTTTTCGTATGTCTGTATATATTTCAATATTCCAGACGAGCGTTTGATGTAAGGTCTGGATAATTCGTCCCTCTGGAGGAAGCTATATTTTCATTGTTTAAAGAGGTCGGGTTTAGGTAGTTTCCCTGTTGCAAGCGTGGTTTTGTTTGGGTTGGCACCAAGGCCTATTTCCTTTCTTCTAAATCGAGAGCACTTTGCATTTCGTACGATTCTGATTAATCAGACATACTGTTTATTGTTACTACTAGGTCACCTATGGGAAGTTAACCTAGTGCTTAGCTCTAAAATCAGGTTGTCTGTGCATCGAGTGGCTATAGTATGTCCCATTTAGGTCATCATGGGATTCATTGGTCATTGGTCATCATTGTACTACGAGGTGATAAGATTTTAAGATTTTTTATTTTTGAAAAAATCAATAGATAACGGCATGTCTGAAATTTGCTAAGGTATACTTAAACATAGTCGTAAATAGAAAATAATTAACGTTCCCGTATGCATAAAAGACGTTTTAAACTGGAATCATAAACAACGATCAACAATGATGATATTGCGTTTTGACTTGACACTTATTTGCGGAGATTTTTGCGATTTGATATTCACTAATTGCCATCGTGTTCGACAAATCGGACCGTTTAATCGTTCAAACGAGCGCTGATTGAGCCGCATTAAAAAGGTTGGAAGTTTTCCAAAACAATTTAAATAGATTTCCAGCGAAGGACGTACGCAGATGACAAAGGAGTAAAAATAGGCAATCAAAACTATACCTCGGAGTCCTGGAGTCGCAGAGATCGAAACAACCTGCAATATTGCCAAAAGGCTCCTTTTTTGTGGAACAACCAGAACATCCTGCTCTCCTAATAATTGATCGGGAAGAAATTTCAAATTGACCTAATGAAAACCAGCATTCATTAATATTCAACGAATCAAAGTGAGATAATTTCAAAGCGAAACTCCACAAATTTGGATCGAATTGCTCCAACTGATTAACATTAACTATTAGTTCTCAACCTTCCTGTAAGTCGGGGGCCGCGGTAGCCGAGTGGTTAAGGCGTCAGACTCTCGGCTAGTAGACCCCTCGGTCGTGGGTTCGATCCCCACCGTCGCCTCTGGTATTTTTCTGACGACTAAGGGGACTGGTGGCCGCAATTAAAAGAAATTGACACGGCACTCATCAATGGAAGGGGCGGGACCGGGTCTCAGCGACCCTGAACCTGGTCCCAACCTCCTTCAAAAATGAGTTTCTTCGATGGAAGAACACTGGTACAACGGGGGCTCAAGTTCACTTTGTGTTGTGTGAGCCCTCCCCCAAAAATGGAGCCAGGGTATAGTACGATAAGCTGTACAGCTGCAGTGCTCAGTCCCTGGTATCCATCCATCCACAAAATCCTGTTATGTCCATAGTAAATGGTAAAAGTAAAGTAATTTCTAACATACTACTGTACTAAAATTGCTACAGAAGAGAAGAATAGGAAGAAAGTTTTGTATTCATGCACTAGTCCAACTTTATGTCATGCTTTCTTTGTTAATGTCGTATTTCCTCCTAAATACAAGAATAGTAAAGTTGTATAAAATTGTTTTTCAAGTTCTCCACCTGTTGATCGTCCATTTTGAAAATAACCGGAAACTAGGCTACTTTACTCGATAGTGACTAGGTACCCGTGTTGCAATCAGTAATCAGTTGCTTCTGCCGCGTTCCATTCTGTTTCATTGGATGTGAGCCATTATATACTGGTTGGTTAGTTTCTTTTAAGTCGTTCCTAGTATAGACGGCCTACTACTGTCGTCCAACATAAATTCGGCTTTTGCCGAGAGTTCCACGTGGGCTATCTGTCAAGCACATCGCATTGCAGACATCATTTCCACCTCCTTGTAGTGCACTTTGATGTACACTAAACCTTTAAGTGGTGTGGAACTTTCCTATCAGCTACCTATTACTTTATCCTAAGCTCCATTCACAACGAGACTGTTTCATCATTTGTATGATTCCTTATAGGTCTTGAGTCCATACCGCATGTCACGATCTCTAAGTAATCATTAATTCCCTAGCTTTCGTAGTCCGCTTGGCCTTTTTAAGGTCTTTAATTGAGATAAAACGTCAATATCATGAGCGGCATTCAAACCCACGACCACACACCACTTCCTACCTTTGCCCCACCTATTGAATTTTGGAGACCTTTTGAAAAATAGCAAAAAGGAGGGAAAATTGAAAAGGTGGGGTTGAGATGGGAAGTTAGTGTCCGAGTGGATCGATATAGCTCATGTGGTAAAGCAGTGGCGTATCTAGCTGATGGTCGTGGGTTCAAATCCCGATCATGACACTGACTTTTTACCTCAACTAAAACCTTAATTAATTGAAAGGTAATCTTTAATTAACGGTCACTAAATACGACACATTTGTATGATTTTGTGTAACGTATTGAATTCATTTTATTTATTCTTTTTCTTCTGCTTGTAGTTGAACTATGTTTTACGATGTCTATTATTGTACCCATGTCTACATTTAATTTTATTTCGAAAATATTAGTAAGATAACTAGCCAGCTTTCTGTTCATACAATGTTTTTTAGCATTGATGATCTAAAACAATAGAAAAACCTGTTATGTTAAATTTGGTAATAAGGTTGAATAAAAATCTTGAAGTAGTTACTTGTATCGTTCAGTAAAATAACCTTGTTTTTAATCAAAAATTAATTAAACAGGTCACATGGTAGTTTCTATGGAAACAACATGACTAAATTTTCAGTGGCTGTTTTGTAATTTAGATAATAAAGGATTAGTGTGAAATATCAGCCAATAACTTTTTTTAGACGGGGTAGAGTAGCTGAGCTTTGTTAACAATGGACGACCCGGTTCGAAATAGCCTCGAGGAAAAATTCAAAGCCGCTCTTTCGTCTGTGAGGCCGGTCCATCTCAGCCTTTTGACTTACGAAGGTAAAAAGATTTCATTAAAAATAAGTCCAGGCAAGTTCAGACATGCCCGATATATTTGCCGTGCACCTGTTGCGCCCGTTCTTTCGAGACTAAACACGTGTTACTTGGCATATTACCGTGTCGTTGAACCCGTTCATTGAAGTCTTAAACACATGCTGATTTGTTTATTTTTTTATTTTTCCCATCGGGCATTTCCTGAGGGGATCAGCAACAGCGAACGACTCGATTGGTTTTACCTGTTTCAGAAGAACAGCTTAGCCGTTTGTGGATCCTGAAGCTGAAGTCGTCCGAGGATGGCCAACTGCGGGTTCAGTTGATGCGAGAGCTCGCGAGGCAGATCAAGGGTAAAAAGCTGTCGCCACCTTTCAACAAATATCCTCCGGAAGGGAAATCTCTGAAGCGTATAACGTGCAAGGTAACATCTAACCCAAGATTTCTTGGTTTGTTTTGGCTCAACGATTTTTTTCAGGATTTCGGCGAAACCTTGGACTTGTATGAGGAAGACTCTTCGGCTTTATCGACAGAATTGCTTGATGTTCAATCGAACCTCGTTGAAAACACAACAGAGGTAATTAATTGATAGCGCTTGAGATTAAAAATGTGTATCTCGGACGGTGACCAAAACTCCAGACAACAACCTAGTTTAGTCGCGTTTCGCATTAGTTAATAAAGCAGCTAGTCTATTCCCAAGAAAAACGTTAGAAAAAGCTATTTCTAAGTAAATGTAAATTTTTGTGACTAAGCCTTGCATACAAGAAAATGTTGTCAGTTTTGGGCCACGTAGTAAACGTTGTCACTTAGGTACAGTTCGAAGAGGAGTGGACGTGCAGAATCTCCCTGTTAGTAACTCTCCCGAATAGTTGTCTGCCCTGACCAAACAATCCATTCTTCCCTTGAGAAAGTTCGTTTCAATTAGAAAATGGGTTTTCGTGAGGCTAAAGGGGTGACCCAGGTAGTATGGATATTACTGTTGTTACTCGATATTTCTCGACATCCACGTCCCCTTATACATAACATACACGCTATTAAATACATTCATAATGGGGAAGTCGCAGCACCTCGACTGTATTACAACAACCTCGATATCGGCGAACTGTCACATCACCCAGCAAATATATAAATACCTAAACTAATTTGGCTGGCCTGTGAGCTACTTGATATTCAGTCACAGCCACATCCAGACATACCTCATCATCCACGCTAATAAATACATTCACACTGCAAATTGGGGATATACCGCGTGTGTTTATATGTTTCCATACGCATTTATCAATTTTAAGTACTTAATAAGATTACCTTTAAAGTCACTGTTATGCTTAAGGACTATTTTCAAATTAGATGGTAGCTCACACCGTTCTCGGTACTCTCTTAATTTATTACATTCCTCTAATATGTGTCTCACCATTACCGGATTTCCACAGAGGGGGCGGCGTTTTTGACTTTTACCCAGTAAGAAGTGACCGGGGTGAGACGAGTGTGACCTATTCGCAACCTGGTTAATATTATTTTGTTACGTTTTTCCAAGTTCTCCACGGGACATGGCCTCACCATGCTTTTATTTATTTTTAATTTTTCATTACATTCACTAGTTTTCGTGGTCCGCTTGGCCAATTAATGCATTTATCTATCTAATCTCTTTGGATAATTCATTGGGATCTAATCTCAACTAAAAATTTTAATTAATTGAAATATATTAGTTGGTCAAGCAGACGACGAAAACTAGTGAATTTAATAAGTTAAAATGAAGTATATCTTCACCAAGAGGTCTCCTTGGCCTGTCGTCGAGAATTAAATAGATTACGCGACATTTGGAAAATGGAAAAAAAGGAGGGAAAATTCAAAAGGTGGGGTTGAGATGGGAAGTTAGTGTCCGAGTGGACCGAAGTAGCTCAAATGGTAGAGTAGTGGCGTATCTAGCCGAAGGTCGTGGGTTCGAATCCCTCTCGTGACACGGACTTTTTTTATATCAATTAAAAGTCTTAATTAATTGAAAGGTATTAATTGGTCAAACGGACCACGAAAACTAGTGTATCTAATAATAAAAAATTTTAATTCATTTTTTTTTAAACTTAAAATAAAACTTGCAGGATGAAGAATTTGACTATAACCGTGATCGAAGCCCGAAGCACAAGTCGATTTTTACTTCTTTTCAAAATAAAGAACCCCCCAATGCGAAAACGGTGTCATTTCTTAAAGTGAGTGTTTTCGAATTATTTCAACTAAGAACTGCTTTACAAAAGAATTTTCTAGTCTCAAAACGACGCGCTTCTGCACGAGGTATGCATCTACCAGAAGGCGAGCAAACGGAACGAAAAGAAAATGGAATGCGTATCGCGAGAAGTTGAAGACCTCAAGCTGAAGTGAATTCCTAAACGATTTGTTTTACATTTTTTAAAACAAAAGTTCATACTTTTTCTTCTCTGCAGATTGCTCGATTTGCAAAGGATCAACAAAACGATCGAGGAGAGCCATTCAGAAGTGATCAACGACTACAAAGCAGCGCTGATCGAGACGACTGACGAACTCACATCTCGACTTGAGGCTCTGACGAGGAAAAACGACGAAATCGGAAAAGCCCTTATCAACCTGAAAAAGAAATACAGAGAACCTTCCCCGCTACGAAAGGTAATTTTGACTCGAGTCGTAATTTAGTTTGTCTGCCAAAATGTGAAAAATGTCCTAGTACATACTGACATTTCTTTAATACTGTACAATTCATCTCAATATTGTTTGTAAAAACAAATACGAATTTTTTAAATTTTTTTTAGCTTACTTAACAGAAAGCTACTTCGGTTTTTATACGAAACCACCAACCTTTCAGCAAACCCAGTCTAGAGGGCTTCAGAAACCTCTAGGAACATCGCTTAAAAGAATAGTGCCTGAAATGGAGGGTCAAGATGAACTAAACCAAATAGCCCTAATTTATTATCGCATGACCTCTCTTCCAATTTTTCTACAACAACGTTCCTCTCCCAACCAAATCGCCCACTGCGGGGTTCAACCATGCGTTCCAACTTCTGGATAACACAGTTGTAGTGGTCACTTGTAGTTACTACACGTTATCGCCAGATGCTACAACCACTTATGGAATACTTTCTCTGCAGCCAATCAGAGTAGATCCCTATCCTATATAAACAGGGGCTCTGCCTCGCTGGAATCAAACTCGTCATCTCGACAGAGATCTCACCAATCACTAATGTAACCAACGACAGCACACTCGTCGACACGACGAGCTATCACTAATGGAACACCATTGACGACAGCAAGACTATACACAGCCGATTTGGCTATAAACGCCAAATGCTGCTCTCGGCTAATTGCTGCACTCCAGGACCTTCTGCCTCTCTGGAGTCAACCGACTCACGGACCCCAGGACCTTAGCGAACGGTTTACTCTGTCACACACCACAACCAATGGCGCCTCGCACACGATCTCGGCCTCATACCTTCGTCACGACTTCTCACAATATAATACCAGCCTTGGCAGGGCCACAAAACACCCAGCCACTAAACAGTCATTCCTCTCCAAAACACTTCTAACACCTTCTCATTCAAGATGAAGCTAGAGGAACTGAGAAGTTGCAGGCCTTTGCCATAATAGGTCACCACAATTGAATAAAAAAATATAACTGATTGTTTGATGTAAACTACTCAAAAGAAAGGCAATCAGATCAAAAGTCACTGCAAAGTAATCGCCTACACATTATTACTACAACCAATCTGTAAGGACTGAACTGTATCAAACGTTATACCCTTCAAAGAATCCAATCACTTCAGATTAAAAGCTTTCAAAGTCGATACAGATGGCTCTTCATCCTAAGCTCCTAGGTCAACACCTTTCGTTCTGAATCCTTCTTGACAATCTTCTAAGACCCCTAAAGCTTAAACATTTCCTCCCTGGTTTGGAAAGTGAATAGTATTCAGATAAAAGTGTAAATAATGAATTTATTATCCACTCTTATAACCCAGTAGGTTATAAGTTGATATAAGTATTTTTTCGCTGGATTCGAACCCGGGACCTTCACCATAAAGTGATGAGCGCCGTGTCAAAGACTAAACTTTGCGGCCACCGACGCCCCCCCGTAACATTTAAATAGATTAGATTAAATAATCTTGTTAAATAAACTTCAGAATTTGTTGTCCGACTATCAGGTACTACTTGGTAAACTTTTTTAACCAACTTATCACAATTAGCCAATCAGTCAGAATGCTTCTGTGATTGAATTCACGCCAAGCAGAGAAAGAATAGGCGATCAAGGTGGAAGTAGTCTCGCAATATTCGTTTTTGATCACAACTTTTCCTCCAATCTAAAAATGTTTAGCATGCATTAATTTATACTTTTTACAGAAAGCGTACATGGAACTGGTCGCGGTGACGAGGAAGTTAAGCGCCGAACTTCGAATGGAAAGGGCTAAACGCAAAGCGGAAGTCAATGATCTGCAGACCATCCTGGCCGATAAGGACCATCAGGTATTTAATCAAAGAAAAATGCCAATTTGCTCCTTTAAAATGAACTTTCGCTTTAAGATCGAGAAGTTAAAGAGACGTTTGGCCAGTTTGGACGAACACGGGCAAGGGCAGAAACGCGACCAGTCCCCTACCAGCCACTGCCGCATGCTAATGGAAAGAGTACGCAGTCAATTGTTTCAAACCTTTCTTAAAAATAAATAAATAATTTTCTAGGTTTGCGAATTGCAGACGCACATAGACAAGATGTCGAAGGCGAGCGTGATCGTCCAGCAGAAAATGAAACAAGACGAAAGAAAACGCACAGAAGTATGGTTTTTATTTATTTATATTTCAATTAATTACAATTCTTAGTTGAGAAAAAAAACAGTGTCACGAGCGGGATTCGAACCGATGATCTTCGGCTAGATACGCCGCTGCTTACCACCTGAATATTTGAAAAATGGCAAAAAGGAGGAAAAATTGAAAATGTGGAATTGAGATGGGAAGTTAATGTCCGAGTGGATCGATATAGCTCAAGTGGTAAAGCAAGGGCGTACCTAGCCGAAGATCGTCGGTTCGAATCTCACTCGTGAACTGACTTTTTTTATCTAAACTAAACTACCTTAATTAATTGAAATACATTAATTGGTCAAGCGGACCATTAAAACTAGTGAATTTATTTATATTTTTTTATATTAATATTTGACTTAAGGGAACTTCAACGAGAGCAAGAAGCCCCAAATTGGAGAGAGCGACCGAGTCTCCTGCGAAGGACACGGATAAGAAATATAAACAAACAATCCACGACATTCATGATGTACAAGTTGAAGACCAAAAACGGGTAACGTGTTCAAAATTATATTTGAAATCTTCAAATTTGACTTTTTTTTTCATTTTCAGAAAACCCGAGGAGCGGAAGAGAAAATCTGCCCCTGCCGCAACATGCGCAAATAAATCCGTTTTTATCATCCTACCGACCATTTATTTTTAAGCTAATTATACAAAAAGAAATCGTCCTACAATGTAAATATAACAATGCGAGATATAAGAAAGTGAATAAGGTTTTACACATGGCGACGAAGCCGGCACGCGTCTCCCGCTGCGAACCCACACCCAGAGTTGAAGAAGTAGTCGACAAAAAGATAACAAACACGTGCCAACCGTCCAGAAAACAACAATCTAAATATAATAGAGATTTAAAACGATAGGTTGAACCCTCCTTTCTAGGTAATAATAACTCGGCTCGTCTTTTAAATGCCCTTAAAGGGGCTGGCAATTCACAATAAATGACACCACTCAAAAATTTAACGGGAAGAAATCTTCAAGGGTAATGTGAAAGGAAGTTGTTATATAACCGTGTTTAATAGTTGTAATTCATTTTACCCTTCCTCACTAAGTACGCAGATCAAATTCAAACTACGTTAGAAACATTTAATAGCTTTCACCCACGCCTACAATTCACACATGAAATCGAAAGCGACAAAAAATACCATTTTTAGATACACTTGTAAATAAAACAACCTGACGGCACATTAATCAAAAACCCTACCTCAACTTTATATCTCACCATCCTCTTCATAAAATAATAAACATGCCCAATGGGCTACTTCACATAATGATTACCCAAAGCCACGAATCATCATCACAACATAAAGATATACAAAGAGAACCTACGTAAAAATCACTACCCTGAAACACATAATCAACAGAACAATCAACAACTACAACTTAACACTCACTTCATCCACTATTACTAATAAATACTACATCAAATCCATCAAATACAGACATACAAACACCATGAACCATTCATTCACGGCTTTTCACATAAATTAAACATATTTTTCTCTTCCGATAACTTTACAATACCTTTCAAAAACTATAAAACAATTCACACACTTTTTTCCCAAAATTAAACATACCACACCAATAACAAATAAATCTGGTGTAATCTACAAAATCATTTTTGTTTAAATTGTCCGACAAGTTACCTGTTTCTGGTTATTCATACATCCAATTTTCTGGATTAGAGAGTAAAGAAACATAATATGTTATTATCTATGATTGCAATTCATTTTGAACACAAACACAATTTTGAAAAATATTACACACAAAACAAAACAAACATAAACGTAACTTTTTAGAAATGGTTTACATCAACAGAGACAAACAGCATCATTTACAGAACAGGTATATGCCATCACATTCCACACATCAAAAACATTCTACATAGTATAATTTTTCAACAATTTTGCTTTCATTTCCCCAATTATCTTAGTCTGTATAATCCTGAAAGGATGATCTGGCCGAACCATCACCAAAGTTTTTCATATCGTCGGCTCCTTTCACCTCAAAGAAGCGGACTCCTCGTATATGTCTTTCTATACCGACTTCCTTCCCCACCCCTTCAAAACCCAACCTATATAAGCATAAAACAGGAATCTTATAGGCACTCTCAACATGACACATAAGAATGTCACAATTACGCAGAAAACAAACACTTTGAGTGAATAGAAATACTTTGTATATAATTTTTTTTTTGCATGCATAAATTCACTTTTTTTCCGCATCCTACATGTATTGTTAAATCACACCAAACCGCATCTCACGATTTCTGAATCATCGACAAACGGTCACTAATCACCACACGTTCTTTCTGTTCTAAAAAAATATACCTGAAATCTAAAAAATTATCGATTTGTTCTGGAGATATTGCAGTATAAATTCAGAAGTCCATAATTGCAATTAATTAATCGTATAACTGATTTTTCTGAAATCGTGAGATGCGGTCTGGTGTGATGTAGGTTTCAGAAAAACATTTTCTTTATTGTGCCAACGATTCATCTTTATTGAGATCATCTTCAGGTCCTGGGATTTACAAACATGGTTCAAATTTAACAAATACATGTAGTATGTGGAAAAAAGTGAATTTATACAATGCAAACAAATTTTTTTATATTCAATCAAAGTAGTTCTATTCACTGGAAATGTTCGTTTTCTACTTGATTGTGCCATTCTTGTGTGTCGTGACGTTAAAAACAGAAAATTGAAAATTTAATTTGTGTTGATTTTTTAAAACGCTGGCTTTAAACAACAACAATCTGAATTTCGATTTCTGCAAATTTCAAAACGAAACGATGAATGTTTGAGTTTCTTGTATCTTTTTTTCAGGAAGGAGGGCTTACGAAATGTATGAAAAAAATTCCTTGTCAATCATTCATCGGTTCCTTCGGGAGATACCAGTAGTTTCCTTCACTCAACTCGACAATTTCAATTTATCGTGTAAAAAACTGGTTAAAAAAAAGGAGAAAATTGAAAATTTAATTGGATAAAACATGGACATTTTATTTTTGTTGATTTTTTAAAAGTTGATGAAAGCTTAAATTTCTCCAAAACAAATTGATGAATTTTTAAGTGTCTGATGATTTTTTTAAACCAAAGGATCAAAAAGTAAGAAAAAAATTATTGATTTCTGGAGTTATTGAAGTTTTCCTTCGGAGCTC
>CM077112.1:4536629-4551727 GCA_039619505.1 Cimex hemipterus | reverse complement strand
ATAAAACATGGAAATTTTATTTTGGTTGATTTGTTAAAAGCTGATGAAAGCTTAAATTTCTCCAAAACAAATTGATGAATTTTTAAGTGTCTGATGATTTTTTTTTGTTAAACCGAAGGATCAAAAAGCCAGTGAACATTTATCGATTCGTTCTGGAGTTATTGACGTTTTCCTTCGGAGCTCAACAATTTAAATTATAACTAGTTTAAAAAAAGGGGAAAATTTTAAATTTATGAATAATATAAGATTTAATTTCCGTGGAATTTTTTAAAAGATGTCTGTAAACAAGAAATAAACGATGAATTAAAATCATGAAGTTCAGAAGGAAAACTTAACGATTAAAAAAAATTAATTTATTATTATTTTTTTAGAATGAAAAGGACCTTCGAAATATGTGAATCAAACAGAGCTTTATATTTCAAAAATAGTAAAAAATAGCTAATGGCTGGCACCATTAGATTTAATGTGAAAAATTACCTTTGGAGCCATATTTACTTTTACAATAGCATAAAAGGCCATGTCTCTTATAAAAACCAACACGGTATAATATATAAAACATATTCTTACAAAAAAATCTAGAACGCATTATTGATTTTTTTCTTCTATAATTTTTTTTTTTCTAGGTATTTTATCACTTTCAGTCGTTGGTGAGTAAAAACCAGCAAAATTGTTGGACGGCAATGATAGAATAAGGTTACAAATAATGACATTATTATTTTTAAATTACACGAGAAACAGAACTATTCTGAATGAAAAACACTTTTCAATAAAACTCAACCTTGAGCCAAGTCTAAATCGTCCGATACTAAAAAAATTATATTTAAAAATGAGTTTATCCTATAATCCATCAAAATACATTTCAAACGTATATAAAGTACAAAAAAAAAGTATTTTACAATCTCCTATTTGAAAAAAAAAAATTTACCCTCGTGGGATTCGAACCCGTAGGATCGTAGATTTGTCTATACCGAGGGACTATTGAAAAACCCACTCGGCTATCCCTGAGGGCCCGAAGTTGCGTATATGAAACACGTATTTAAATGGAACCACTTCTAAAAACCAATCACCAACATCTTATTTATGTTTAAAAATCCTTTTATTTGACTTTTTATTGGGACATATTTTGTATTATCTTGAATACTTTTATTCACCGTTTTATTACGTATGTAGTAAAATACGTGTAAAGAATCAACCTTAAAATTTATTTTAAAACAGCCTTCATTTATATAATTTACAGGAAAGTAAAATACAAACTGAAAACATCGACATATATTAAATTCAAGTATTTGAGAGATTTATGCTCCTGGAAAATACAGGGTGCAGGAGGTTGATAGTGCTTTCCTGCCACAGGATATCTCTCTAAACAGGTAAATCAATCTTGTACAAGGAAATATAATGAAATAAATGCTCAAGTTTAACGTGTGCCATGTCTTACAATCTGTTTTATTGCCCAGTGTATCTTCATGTGAGGTGACAGGCGGAGTTGATTGTCTCGAATGCTGTTGATTACTGGGATCATTGGAGCCACTTTTCTACCAATAAATCAACTCCACTGAACTTAGATTTCTGGACTATGGTGGCAGGTGTCAGGGTCAGTTACTCCTGACCCTAGACCCTCCATCACAAAACAAAGAGAGAAGTGGATAAACTCTAGCAGTGCTAGACACAGTAAACTTATGATAAAACAACCATCACCAAAACTAGCAAAAACACTACTACAATTGGAGAGGGCAAATCTCAGAGGAGTGGTAGGACTACTAACCGGCCACTGGCATCTGAGAAAACATCTACAAAACATGGGCATATATAATAGTGATCCCATTTGCAGACTATGTAATGAGGAGGAGGAAACAGCCACTCATATCATCTTCGAATGCGAAGCAACGGCTGAATGGAAGTTCAATCTGACGCGCAAAAGCGACTCAGATAACCACATTGAAGCAACAACAATCAATGACTTGATAATCCTGAGAAAAAGGATCGAGTCTATTGACTAAACTAAACCAGGAAGGTACAATAAGCAGTGCTTGGGGCACACAAACCCCGCCTCCTAGTATCCTTTTCCACAATACCATACCATACCAGACCCTCCATCTCTTGGGTGCCAGGCAGGTCAAAACTTAAAGGAGTGGTAGAATATATCAGTCACTGGCATTTGAGAAAACATTTACATAACATGGGCATGTTGAATAACTTTGCAGATTATTCAAGCAGAAGAGATAGAGCCTCTTAGAATGAGAAGCATCCATTCAATGGAGAAATAACCCAGGATTCAAGAAAACCCAAGGAATTAAATTGCAGCAACAATGACCTAAAGTTAAGTATGCACTGGGATTCTTAACTTGATAATATAGGAACATTTTTGATTTTTCTGATTGAGAAAAAATCTGTATTAAAAAAAAAAAAAAACTGAATAAACGGAAAAGCATACTTTGTGTAGATGGATAAAATACATTATTAAATTTTTACCTGCCTCTCTATTTAAGAAAGCTTAAATATTTTATCTCACAATTTTTCAAATATAGAAAACTATTATACTATTTCTATTAAAAATTTTTTCACCATTGTGATTTTTTTTTCAAATACAGTATAAGTAATTACTTTAATTTTAATTAATAATATACAAGTGTTAAAATGTAACAATTTTTAAATTGAAACTACATAGGAACAAACACAGACTGACAAATAATACACTTAAAAATTAATATGATTTTTTGGCTTTTTATTCTTTTTTTGCAGGACTTTGTATTGTCACAAGAAGTATTTTGAACTTTGTTTTTCTGATGATGAAATAGCCCAGTCTAGATGAACAAATTTAAGAAGTACTCTACCAGGCTAACATTTAATTGATTAGTTATGAGGAGGATTAAGTCCTCCATTCGATGTTATATTTGACCCGCACAAAGCACATTCTCATTTCTTTTAAGTAAGATCGGTTTTACTTTTCGATAGCAAATTTATTTCAATGCATAATCATTACATTTTAATTTTATCTTTGTTATAATTTGTTTAGGTGTTGTTTTATATATAACACGGTTGTCAGACACATGTGTTAAAAAAATCGAAGTTTATTTAATTTCGCAGAAGTCGTGAAGAGGTGATAATCAAAGAATTTTTAACTTTTTGATGTTCAATAGAAGTGGAACCTACTCCATAAGTCAAACACAGTTGATACTAATAGAAAAAAAAAGAGAAAAAAAAAACTAGACAAATGCTGTGCCCATAGAGTGCATTTTCAACATGTGGCGAGGAAGAAAAAGAATAAACACTGGAATTCGCCCAGGAAGTTACTGCAAAAAATTAATCATCTGAGTGTAATGGGATGACAAAAAACACAAACAACATCCAATCTCATATGCAAGCTATAAGTAAATAACGTAAGGTAAAAAATACACAACGTGCTTCCTGAAGATTGCTTGTATCAATTATCACACACTTCAAAGTTCGTACAATAATTTTAACGATAAATTTATGCTTTTACTTTTTACATAAATTTTGCTATAAAATTATGCTTTTAAAAATTGAGCCTGCAATAATTAATTTAATTTTTTTTTGTTTAAAGATACCTTTTAAAACCATGGAACAAAACCCTAAAAATACTTCAAAAAAGTATGTTTTTCTAACAGTTTTTGAGTTTGACCTACTGGTTGAGGCACGAGTTGCGAGTTAGCAAATAAAGCCTTTCAAATAATTCAACTTAAGAAATAGTTGAATTAGTTCAAATGAAATATTCCCAAAAAAGTACTATATTGACAGGCCTTTCCTTTCATTAGAGAACTGCAGTTCTTATGGAAACATATTTCTTAGTGAACAGTAGTTCTTAGTATATAATATTCTTTTACAATTGTTTTCTCTTCTATAATGTGTTAAATTGCTTTAAAAAAAAAAAAAAAAGAAAAAGAAAAAAAAGGAAAATGAAAAATATATAATTCACTGAGACTGAACACACAAAGAAATGAATTATTCCCAAAAGAGAACTATACAGACAGGTCTTTCCTTTTAGTGAATTTTAGAGAAGTTCTTATTGAAACTATTTCTTAATGAACAACGGTTCTTTGCGAAGCATAGTTCTTAGAGAATCGTAGCTTTTAATGGACAATAGTTTTTTTTTTCAGTTTAAAAAAAATCCTTTATATCCAATCATATTAATCGTTTTTAATTATTTCAATTATTACATTAAACAGGTCATCCATTCATCATAAAGTTGCACCACAAAAGTACCACAAACTTCGAAAAGAAAAATATCGATAATTGATTTAAAAAACAACGAATCATGATATTTAAACCAAAATTTTAATTTAAGGCTGATAGTAATTCAATGTTGCAAAATAAACTTTAAAAAGCTCATAGCAGCTCTTTCGCTTTAGTTATTCCATCGTATATGCTTAATATCTCAGTCAAATATCGATTCCTTTTTTCGATAAAAATATCGATTATTTACCATATAGCATTTAGGAATTTACCAGTGTTACACTTATAACACTCCCAGGAGGTTTTTGTTTGTTTTTATAGTTTGAAAAAATTGGATTTTCCTTGTTTATTTGTATTAATTCTAATGATCGACTTCTATTTATGACAAATAAAACAAGTTGAATTCAAACGAAATGTCGGACCAAGAGTACGAACCGTTTGAAATAACCGATTATGACATAGAAAACGAATTCAACCCCAGACGGCCACAGAGGAATTCCAAAAACCAACAAATTTATGGTACAGATAACTTCCTACTAATATTTAACTCATTTTAAACTATTTTATAAAATTTAGTAGTTGGAAACGTTCAATTGGTCTTAACATCAAAATAATACAAAGGAAAATAATTTATGAATGAGTTCAATATTTTGTTGTATTAATTAAAAACTTTGACCACAAATTTCCACAACCATTAATTTCTAGTCAGTTTCTCTTTTTTTTCTTCCTTTTTTTTGTGATTCATAATGACCCTGAATCCATGTTCTACCAAATAAGAAGATGGAAAGGCAGTCAACTTCTGTACAATAACCCATAATGCAGGATATAAAATTTGGAAATGTTTTTGCAACCAGAATTTGTGGTACCATTGTTCAAATTGTTGGTTTAAGTGCCTAATTTGTGTGTAGCTCAAAATTGATTGTGCTTCGCATTTATTTGTGTTATTTCTAAACAAGTTGTTTGGTGTTGTTTTAGGTATTTGGGCCAGGGAGGAGGATTCAGATGAAGATGAAAGGCCTGCTTTCGGTAAATCAGGAAGGAGGAGTAAGAACTTTTCAGCGCCTATTGGCTTTGTCGCCGGTGGCGTGCAACAAGCAGGAAAAGAGGAAGCGAAGAATGAATCAGACGAGGAAGAAAACGATGAAAATAGCCACGACAGACAAAAACACGCTACATTATCTGACTCAAGGTTTTATTTTTTTATTATTTTCACTAAACCGATTAGATTTCATCACTAGATTGTTTTTCCCAGCGATGAGGAACCTAGAGCATCATTCGGTTCAAAAGTATTAGATCCATTGGCAGGTATAAATGAAGAGATTGCCGGTTTGAGAAAAAAATCTGCTTTCAAACCCAATCCAGCCTTGGCGCAAAGAGGTGTCGGAACTTGGGAAAAACACACCAAAGGAATAGGTGCTAAACTTCTTCTTCAGGTAAATTTCATTATATTTATCAATTCTGTTTCAATTATTTAAAAAATATGGATGTTTTAAAAGTAAATTATTATCGATTAAAATTCTTGTGATTTGAACTCAAACATGGTCTTGGTGATGAAAAATTTGGTCTCATTTTAATGCCGGTGAATAATTTTATATCCAAAGTTATGTTACAATTTGACCTTTTAATGGTATCAAAACCAGGATGTAATTTATTTTGTTTTATATTACTGACTATATTTTTATATGAATTGTAATTTTTTATAACTTTGTCATTTAGATGGGTTTTCAACCAGGTAAAGGTCTTGGTAAAGATCTTCAAGGGATACAAGCTCCCATAGAAGCACAGTTGAGAAAGGGAAGAGGAGCTATCGGTACGAACTTTCCAGTATATTTAATTTCGTTTTAAACAAATTACTCAAATGCGAATTCCAGGTGCTTATGGGCCTGAAAAAGGCCAAAAAGTGGCAGATAGTTCAGACGGAAAAGCGAAAGGAAAGGAAGAACGTATATCCCAGTGGAGGAAAGTCGAAGGGTCTAAAAACCGAAAAGCTCGTTATTTTTACAAGAGCATTGAAGATGTACTCGATCAAAGTGTTCAACCCCAAAGGAAACGAGAATTCAAGTAACAACATATTAATTATTTTATTAATCATTAAATAATTGAGAATATCATTTGTATTCAAATTGTAGTGAATTGACTAAAGTCAAAGTAATTGATATGACCGGGCCCGAGCAGAGAGTTCTATCAGGATATCACGCCATCTCCGGAAATCAGAAACCGGCAGATGAATGGGAAGTTAGAAAGGATAAAAAATTTACAAATTTCCAAATGCCCGAATTACAGCATAATCTTAATCTACTCGTAGACATGTGTGAGCAGGTAAAATATTGCATCTTGTTATGATTTGAATAGATTTTAATTATGAATTTTGTAGGAAATAATCGTTAAAGATCGACAAATAAGGTACAACGAAGACAGAATAGTTGGACTGGAATCTGAAATGAACGGGCTTAATAAAGTGACAGAAAATGAAGCAAAAACTATTGCAAGCTTAGAACATGTTCTTAACATTCTCGAGGATATATTGTCGAGATCAAACAATGGTACAATTACTCTAGATGAACTTGCCAGCACATTTAAAAAACTC
Organism: Cimex hemipterus; assembly: GCA_039619505.1. NCBI lineage: Eukaryota > Metazoa > Arthropoda > Insecta > Hemiptera > Cimicidae > Cimex > Cimex hemipterus. The sequence goes on along the minus strand of CM077112.1, from coordinate 4,544,949 downwards.
CAGGTAATATTCTACTTTTATTTAATTAATTAATTTACTCAAAACAAAGTATGTTTGATGAAACGAAACAAAACACAAAAAAGAGGCAATAAACATAGTGAACATTCAAAGCAGAAAAATTGAAACAAATAAAATAAAATAAATTTAATTAAACTAAACAGAGACAAAAAAAAAAAAAAGAATAATAATGCAGAATTTTAAAACCCAACTTTACCATAATAAAACACACACACACACACACCTACAATTCAAGGTAAATATGAACCAAAACATGTAAAAAAAAAGTGTCAATAAAAATAAACATACCACAAGAAATAAAGCAGAAAACTTGGATAAAATGTCTACACTAAATGCTGAAAAAAAGGAATAAATAAAATAAAAAAAAAAAAAAAAATACAAAAGTTGTGAAACACTACTTTAAAATAATAATATAAAAAAAGTCCAATATAAAACTGAAACACCTAAAGATGAAAAATTGGACAAAACATCTAACATTAATATAATTTAAAAAAACACACAAATAAATATTTCTACTAAATACAGACATACTGGGAACACAGAAGTTGTAAAACACAACTTTAACTTATTAAACAAATTTAATGCAATTTTTCTGCTTTGGTTCTTCACTATTATTGTTTCTCTTATTTTGTGTCATTTTTCGTTTAATTCTTTAAAAAAAAATTTATTAGGCTAAAGTTGGGTTTTAAAACTTCTTTAGTGTTGTTCCTTTTTCCGCTAAAAAAGACATTATTCTATAGTTGGCAAATAAATTTTGTACAGGATAAAAAGTTAATTACTAGATTAACTCCGCTTTTCCACACCGTCTCAATTTTTTCCTGTTTAGCAAATAATTTCTGTATTTTGGTTCGAATAGTGGCAATTAAATACAAGGGTATACCATTAGATAACTTATTAAATGAAGTTTTTATGAAATTTCCCAAGGTGTAATGTGAACTTTTCCTATGATATTGCAAATTTAATTTTTTTTTTTTTTGCAAATTTTAAATTTTTGTAAGATCTAGTGTTTGCTTTTTTTTTACCAGAAAATAAACTGTAAGTTAGCTTAAGATGATGAAAACGATAGATAGTAGAAAAAAAGTTGAATATCTGTGAAACAGTTGAGAATTGGTCCATGGTTCATATGATTGACTACATTGTATGAGTAGTGAATCACCGTGTATAATGTTTGAAATAAAGATCATATCCATAAAAGAAACCTGATCTACAATTACACAAACAACTTTAAGAAAAAAAAAATGGTGTGGTGGAAATTTCTCTTATAGTTTACGAAAGAGGGTTAATTTTTGTAAAAAGATATTTTTAGTGGAGTACATTTTGATCTGTGTACAAGCTTTCAAAATGTGTAAATAGAGTATCAGTTTAATAAATACATTGGGTTCATTATTGACAAGTTTCCAATTCATATGTGTTGATGTCATGAAAATAAAGCAATGTATTTTTTATTCTTCAGCAAGACTACCCAGCTGAATTTATGATGTACGACATGGCAGCTTTGGCTCCTAGTATAATTCAACCTGTCATGAAATCCCATCTGTCCAATTGGAATCCGCTGAAGGACCCGACAGGCCCTCTGAAACTTATGAATGAATGGAAGAACTGCCTTATCGGTGCTCAAACCTTAGCCCATACTTTATCAACAACAAATGTACAAGAGCCGTTTCATAGGCTCCTTTGGGATACGTGGATGCACAACATTCGTATCGCTGCAAAGTATTTTTTAAAAATCTTATTTGATATATTTCAAAAAATAGTGTATAAATTTAGTTTTTGCGTAGCGCTTGGAATGTTAAAGAGCCCGATCCGATGATTAATCTTGTCAACACCTGGATGCCTCTCCTTCCCAACTGGATAATGGAAAATATACTACATCAGTTAGTGATGCCCAGATTGCAAAGTACCGCTGAAGAATGGAATCCACTGACAGACACAATTCCAGTTCATACTTGGACACACCCTTGGATGCCTTTGCTAGGTGTGCATCTAGAAGTAATTAATCAAATATTCAATTTCAAGATTAATGATTTTTTAAATTTTTTTTTTACAGCTCCACTTCTAAGGGTGTCGATATTTCCTGTGATAAGACAGAAATTAGGATTTGCTCTTGTCAGCTGGCATCCTTCTGATAATTCAGCAAGACTGTTATTAAGCCCTTGGATGTCAGTGTTTACATCCAGTGAGATGGATACATTTTTGGCTACGCACATTCTCCCTAAACTTTCTCAACTATTACAAGAGTTCATTATTAATCCACAGCAGCAGTCATTGGGTCTGTTTTAACTAAACTGAGTGAATTAAAAAATAAATAACTTTGATTATATTGTTTTAGAACCCTGGGCTTGGGTAATGGAGTGGAATGAACTAGTTCCAGCACCTCTAATGGCCAAATTGCTTCAGAAATCGTTTTTCCCTCGTTGGCTCCAAGTTCTCACTCTTTGGCTTAACGTTACCCCAAATTATGACCAAGTCACTAAATGGTATTCAGGATGGAAATCGTTAATACCCGACAATATTAGAGAGCAGCCTTCGGTCAAAGAACACCTGAGGACTGCTTTGGAATTGATGAGCAGGTCTGTTGGAGGACCGCCTCCACCACCACCTCCTCCGGTCATTTCTCAACAGGAACCCAGATTCCAGGTAATTATTACTATTATTATTTTTTGGAAATGAGGTATTTTAACATAATAAATTTGTTAAGGGCATGGTTGAGGCTGTAAGGACAGGATCGCAGGTAGTTGACGGATTTAAAGACCTTGTACAGAAAAGGTGTGAAGAGCGGGGAATCATTTTTCATCCATTACAAAACAGGTTTGTCTTATTTAAAGCAAAATTTAATTTTTATTGACTATGACAATGTTTTAAACAATATTTGTTTAGGTATCGAGAAGGAAAGCAAGTATTTAGGTGCGGAGTGCTGCAAATCTATATTGATCGAAATGTTATCTTTTGTTGTGATCCAGCAACAAATAATTGGGTACCTATCAGTATACAAAATTTACTAGATAAAGCTTCTGGAATGTTATAATGGTATATTGAACATTTAATGTTAGTAACATTGCATTTAAATCAAATGTGTATATAAAATGTATCAACCTTTTCTTTTAAAGTATATAATTTAATTATTAACTATTGTATTTTTTAAATATGTACAATTATTTTTTAATTATATACTGTTTTCAGCATCATCTACGTGTCAAGGGCTTAAACTGTGTATTGCTTTTGTGCTCCAATTTCTTGTTTTGACAGTGATTTTTGATACTTTTGGAAGTTATCATTTTTTTTGAAATATTTTCTTCTGTTTGTGACACTGACATGATCATCCCTGATGAGAAAAATGGTGGAATGATTAGAAAAAAGTATGTTAAGAGTTGCAGTTGAACCACTGTTTTTTATTAATCTTTTAAAATTTAATTTTTTAAAAAATATCTTGCTCCCGTCGTAACTTGCGCTTGTGCTATCGAAGGTAACATACGTCTTTGCTTCACTCCTTCCAATTTCTTGCTTCCGTGCATAAAATCTGGAGTGTTAGTATTCCTTACTTATATTAACATACAGTTTATTACTGAGTATTTTGTTATAAGGATTACATGTCATATCTATTTAACTTAATACATTTGTAGTTTACTTTATAGGATTAGTTAATAATTAATCCAAACTCCGGCAGATGGTTACTTCACTGAATTAAGTGTACTCTCTTGTTTGATATTTTTCCGTGTGTTTTCATGTTCAATAAACTTATTATATCCATCCAATGGCTAGCTGTCAAATGCAATTTTGATTTAGTGATGAGGATTTAGTAAAATAGGTTAAACTATTTTTTGAGAGAGAAACACATTTGATAATTTTTTTCTCACCAAAAATAAATAAATGTTTGGGAAAACCAAAAAATATTCTTTCTGCAAAATTTCATAGAAAAAATTCTTAACTAAGACTTATTGGCAAGAATCAATCATGCACGTTTATAACCTCCCATTGTTATTTTATAATTTAAACAAGCTGAACTTGGTTTATTTGCTTTTTGTTTCTTGCTACAACTTCCAAGAGACTTAATGAATGATTTTTTTTTTTTTTTTTTTGCACCATTCGTAAAATAAATTATCAGGGGGCACAAAGCCATGCTCGATGTGCCTACTTTGTAACTTAACCTGTACAAAGTAATTATAGAAGATAATCAATTAGCTTGAACTGAAAAAACCAAACAAAAAACCATGCGATGCTATCCTGCTCATTCTTGTGAAAAAGCTTCCAACTAAAGCATTTCATTATCTAGCTAGTGTAAATATATTTATTTTGACACAATTTCCTTATATATGGAAACTTGTTAAGGTTACATTTTAAATTACCGGCCTATCTTACTCCGTAGTATCCTTCCAAACATCACTAAAAAAGGAATTCATCAAAAGGTAATGAATTTCCCGTCTGAACAGTCAATTTAGTTGCAGACTAAATCATTTCACCATCATGTGTTTAACTTAAGCAAGTAAAAATTGCAGTAGTTGACATTGAAAATGTATTGCCAGAGGTTTCATATAACAGAAACTTGACCTACTGGGATAAAAAAGGATCAGAATATTCCAGGTACCAGTCATGCTGATAGCATTGTTGTTTCGCAGTGCTACAAGCTGGGTCCTATTCTATTTAACATTTTTATTAACGGCAAGAAACAAAACAAATCATCGTCAGGTAGTATTGTTTCCAGATGACCCTGTGTTGATAGGAGTCTTAAAGAATTGCTACAATATGTAAAAAGTGTAAAATTACTCTGCAAAGCTGAAACTTTTGTTTTATAAACGTAGGCACAAGCTAGATGTGAGGGCTCAGCAATAATAAACGAAATTTTGGGTTCCACTTTGAGGAAAAATACTATCTCTAGCAGCTATGTATGTCTTTTTCTCCAATATCAAAAAAATGATCACCCTAAGATAAGTAAATAACTCTTCAAATAGAGATCGCTGTGATCTATGGTGTTGTCCCAACCAATAAACAGAAAATTGACATTTAGGGGCCACGATAGGCGAGTGGTTAAGGCGTCAAACTCGGCTAATAGATCCCGCGGTCGTGTGTTCGATCCCCACCGTCGTCTCTGAACTTTTTCAGATGTCTAAGAGGACCGGTGGCCGCAACTGAAAGAAATTGACACGGCACTCATCAATGAAAGGAGCGGGATCAGATCTCAGCGACCCTGAATTTGGTCCTCCGTTCAAACATGAGTTTCTTCGATGGAAGAACACCGGCACACTGGGAGCTCAAATTCTTACTTGTGTTAAGAGCCCCGCAATAATATGGAGATGAAGTACAATAAGCTGTACAGCTGCAGTGCTCAGAAGGGAACTCCTCCGGTACCTGTTACCCATCGCAAACAAAAATTGCCATTTTGTATACCCTGGTAGCCAAACCAAAATTCGAATTCATTCAAAATAACACAGACATACTGAATGAAAAGGATCTTTTTATCTCCTGGAACACAGACAGATGGTCTATGATAACCTGATAAACTAAGTGATTTATGTGCAGTGATTAGTGACAGTTAGTAGATGATTATTCAGAAATGCTGAGATGGGGGTCTGGTGTGACGTAGGTTTCAGAAAAACATTTTCTTTACCGTACAACGTTTCGACCTTTATTGAGATCATCTTCACCTCCTGGGATTTACACGTATTGTTTAAATTTAACAAAACATGTAGGATGTGGAAAAAAGTGAATTTATACAACGCAAAAAATATTTTTATATTCAATCAATTTATTTCTACTCACTCAAAATGTTAGTTTTCTGCGAAATTATGTCTTATACAAAAATGTCTTTCCATTCCGACTTCCTTCCCCACCCCTTCAAAATCCAACGTATATAAACACAAAACAGCAATATCTCACTGGCACTCTCAACACGCCAAGAATGGCACAATTACGCAGAAAACAAAATTTTACAGTGATTAGAAATAATTTGATTGAATACTTAAAAAATTGTATTGTATAAATTATTAATTATATGGGCATTGTATAAATTCACGTTTTTTCCACATCCTATGTGTTTTTGTTAAATTTAAAGAATGTTTGTAAATCCCAGGCCTGAAGACGATCTCCATAAAGATCGAAACGTAGGCACGATAAAAAAAAGGTTTTTCTAGAAAACACCAGACCGCATCTCACGATTTCTGAATAAGTGATTTCTAATAGATATAACGAATTGTTTTTCGTTGATATAGAACAGGAATTATCGTTTGGACAACCCCATGACTCGGTCATAATACTGCCCACCCTTTTAATTTCCCTCAGCTTTGATTGCTTCCTGTAACGGATTATTAGTTCGAGGGTAGTTCCACTCCCCTTGTTTGGACTCAATCGATTACACTCGCAAATTTGACTTTCGTAGGTGTAGAAAACTACAGTGCAGAAATCAAAGGCTTAATTGATTTCACAATATGCGACATGAAACTTGGGAAGACAAGACATTTTTGAAACACTTAAACTGGAATTCGAATTTTTTTCTCTTTAATTATAATTTATAAGAATAGTATATGATCATGATACAATTTTCACTGACAACAGAACTCTTTTAAATTAGATATTTAAAATAAATAGTATTAGTTGCCCAGATTGCTGCTTCTATCAGCTGCAATATTGAAAAATATACAGAAATCTATTGTGTACTAGGAAACACAGTTCACATTTCATAAACAGTGATTGTTTGTCAACTCTTATGACATAAAAAGACCAAAACGAAGATTGATATTGCCGATTATTAATGAATATTATTATTACTTTACAACCCCAGGAACAAGCTGGATTTCGTAAGGGATATTCAACGATTGACCACATTCAAGTAGTTAGCCAGGGTTATAGAGAGGTATACGTCTCCCACACAACACCCAAAACTAACTCATTAAGAGGTACAATAAACAACACGTGTAGGTCGAAAAGATTTTCGCTTTTTTAAGGCAGTTTTGTCAAAATGGCTGCCACACTACCTCCCTTTCCTGAAGAAAAACAAAACAAAAGCAAATCGAAACACTAACTTATGAAACGTTAATGGCGTTGCCATTTTTTAATTTACTATATTATAATCGAAACATAGACATAGTTATAAATCTAGTTGATCAGGGAAACGTTTTGGAAAATGCACTCTCCGACCCTCCAATCGTGTCATCAGGTTGTCTTCTTCTAAGGTTTTTTTTATATCCCATTCATCTCTCCGCCGTACCTGAGGGAGACCCCATACCGGCGGACCTCGGCCACTAGACTGACTTATTTTCTTGTATGGGGGAAAATGGAAGCATAACGCCTTCCTTATGCCTCGCCCTAAACGAGGGGCACGAGGAAGGTTAGGGGTATATATATTTTTCTTCTCTGTATTACTTAAGTTGACCTAAGCTAATAGGTCTCCTCCTTGCTGATTACTCCTTTTCTCACAGTAATATCATACAATCATTATATAAAATTTTAAAATTAAGGTTATAAAAACTATATAAAATTACTAAACAATATAAATGTACTAATTTAAACAATAAAGAACTATCACAGTTTTAGGTACTATATAACAATGTTAACTTACTTTTAAAGAAGTAACCAGCCCGGAATTATCTGTACTAAGGTTACACACTTAAATATATTTTCTTCTAAGGTTGTCTTTTTGTTCATGTCATCTTCTTGCTTATCTGTTTCTTTGATGTTCTTCTGCTTTTCAATTCTGCTTGTTGTATCCCGGGGGACTTGATGCACATGATGGATATGCTCTAAGAAGCTCCCTTCTTTGGAATCTGTTTTTGACTTCGAAGGGTCCGCCGTAAGGTGGTTGTAAAGGTGGTCTCACGGTGTGGTTTCGGACGAAAACACGGCTGGGAGGGCTGAGCCCGGGGTGCACAAAAGGTTTCGGCTTAGCTTGTATGTTGGAAACGGACGAAGCTCACGCATGATGTTAGGTGCCTGAAAAAATTCTCTTGGAAGCCGAAGATTGAACCCATTGACCAACTGTGATGGAGTAGTCTGAATATCGATGACTGTAGGTGGCTTGTTAGTCCTGCTTTCAATTTTCGGTTGGACGAAGACATGCCACTTAGACGTTTTAAAGAAATAAAATAACAGTAAATGTGAAATGTAAGTTGGAATACTACCAACGAGTAGCTGCACCATTCTATTTTTTTCACTCTTGTTAACTATTGCTTCTTACCCATAATTGTAGTAGTAATAGTCAATAAAATAAAAAAGTCTGATTAGCATTCATATTGTCTTAAAGTATTAGGTGTATACTTCATGCGATTCAATATATTGGGTTGTCCGGAAAATAATGCAGGATTTTGGTATTAAA
>CM077112.1:4502013-4531629 GCA_039619505.1 Cimex hemipterus | reverse complement strand
TTTTTTTTTGTTTAATACCAAAATCCTGCATTATTTTCCGGACAACCCAATATATAAGCTTAACTCTCATAAACGTTAACATAGGAAGAGCTTTCCAATACAACGCAAACTATAAGGAAAACTGGCATTAATTGTGCATAATAATTTAATTTTCTATTAACGAATTACAAAATATCAAATTTTTTAAACAACGGTAATTGTTTCATACAACCATATTATGTATATATATATTTTATGTAATCTAAGCCGTTAAAGCAGTTAATTTTATTATTCCCACCCGCGTCCGAGTAGGAAAATATTCATCTGCTCTGCTGTCAAAGTAATGGAATTTTTAAACGCGAATTATGTCGAACAAGCCAGAGGAAAAACAAACAGGATTAAACAGAGATATGCTAAGCCCCTGAAGGGCCACTACTCGCGTAGAAAAGAGTCAAATATGGATGCGCGAAGGGATTAGTCACATTAACAATTTTTCTCTTCCATGGCCGCCGGTACAAAAATAAAGGTAAAACCAGTGTGAAATTCTCAGTTCTTTTAATTATTCATGCCTGTAATATAAACAAACATTTTTTTTTCTAATTAAATATTACAATTTTACCTAACATTATTCAACATAATTACGGATTATTTGGAAATCATGTGATGCAGTCTGGTGTGATTTAGGTTTCAAAAAAACATTTTCTTTATAGTGCCAACGTTTCGATCTTTGTTGGGGTTATCTTTAGGGTCTGGGATTTGTAAACATTGTTCTTCTGGGCTCGAAGAGTTCGTTTTCTGCGTAATTGTGGTCATTATTGCATGTCGTGTTGAGAGTGCATGGCCACTAATCAGCAAAAATAAAAAGAGTCAAATTTTGTTTTCCGAAATTGAGTTAAGGACAGGAAAATTTAGATGATGAACATACATACCGTCAACTATGACGTTAGGCAGGGCCTTTTTTCTGGCGACGATTTTTCTGTTGTTCTAAATCATGGCTGAGTCAGCTTATGTCTGGGAAAAAATTATAAAGGGTTTAGAAACTAATGGAAGAAGTTCGATCGCCAGGTTTCCCCAGTTGTAGTACTGTACTATATTCATATTACTACTAGAAGGAATAAGCATTATTTATTATTTATTCCTTCGTACTTGGTTTTAAATTTTTTATATATACTTAAACCACTGACTTCATACGACTTTTCTGTATGAGAAAATGAATAAAATAAAATGAAGGAGAAACAACAATTTTTTTTCCTACGTAATGTCTTGGTTAAGATATGAAAATCGGTGTCACGAGAGAGATTCGAACCCACGACCTTCGGCTCAATACGCCGCTGTTCTACCACTTGAGCTATCATGACTTCGATCCACTCGGAGTTCTGAGCGTAAGTTCGTGGGTTCGAATCCCGCCGGTGTCACCGACTTTTATATCTCTTCTAAGACCTTACGCAGAAAGAATAATTAATTGAAAGAATTGGTCAATTGACCTCTAAAACTTAAAATCATTTAAAAAAATTGAGATGATTTTCATGGCTTTTTAAATAACAGGTTACACATTGAATTGCCGCCCGACAGTGAAAATCATCAAAGGATGATGAGGGATGATCACAATACAAATATTAACGAAAAAGTCAATATAAAAAATTTTATTATACGAAATCCTAAATTTTTGTTAAACGTGTGTTTGTAGGAAACAATTTCTTAAATAAGCTGAGATGAATTTAGAAAAGCAAACATTAAAGAATCCTATATGATAAATATATATTTTTTATTCATTGCTATCTGTATAAAAAATATACATTGATCAAATGATTTATTTATATACAAATCAGGCAGACTAACTGTGGGGAGAGAAATCAGCCTGTCCTGGGATTCAGTTTTATTTAGGTGGGCCTAGAGGATTAAAAGGGTAGTTCGTGGAGGAAAGAGTTTGGTTTAGTGGGTTAGGGTGGAGGGATAATTCAGAGTGGAAATTGAGAAAACGTGTTCGGATCAGATCCTTCACAAATGGGTTTTTAAGAACTTTATACATCGTTTGATTTGTGGTAGAAGGGAGCGTTGAGGATAATATGAGAACTTTGGATTGATAGGATTGAATTCGTTGGATGATTGGTCGGGTCCCACAGGTTTGCTAAGTGTGCTTAGGGGTTGATTTCAACTAACTTCTTTAACAAACGTTTTAATATTGTATGTGGGTTTCACGAAATCTGCAAAGTAAAGCCCACGGCAGCTGACTTGGATGGTGGTATTACCTTGTTCTTTAAGGTGTGTAATCGTGGCAAGTCTGGCGTTTGAAAGAAAACGAAAATTTTTGGCTTTTTTGCGCGTTCAACCTCATCCGCCACCGAGTGCATAGGTCGTAATGTGATTCAGATATTAGATGGCTTCTGTGTTTAGGAAGGATCGGAGTGCGATGATAAGATTGCGGCGTCGTCAGTGTAGGTTGCGAGTTTTCTGTTTGGATGTGTAAATTTGGTGTAGTTGATGGGCCTAGGTACTTCCTTGCGGAATGTCAGTTTTGATTCGCGCGAACGGTGAACAATCGGGATTTCCCTTTGAACTAGATCCTAGAATTACTTCATGCTTAGATAATAGGCTCGAGGCAGAATATATTTTAACTCATAAAAGAGGCCGGGGTTCCTCACTCCATCAAATACTTCCGGAACATATTTAAATAAGGCTGAGGAGTATTGTTTGTTTTCTAGAATTGAGGATATCGTGTCGACTACTCTGAAGCACTGCTTGAAGGCTAGGAATTAAATTTTCCGAATCGAGGTTAGTCTTTAAGGAGAAAACTTTCAAAGAATTAAATTCACTATTTTTCGTGGTCCGTTTGACTAATTAACATCATTCAATTAATTAACGTTTTTAGTTGAGATAAAAAAGTCAGTGCCACGAGCGGAATTCGGGCCGACGACTTTCGTCTTGATACGCCGCTACTCTACCACTTTAGCTTTTACTTCGTTACACTCGGGCACTAACATCTTCAAAAGTGGTAACAAGAAGGGAAAATTCAAAATGTGGGGTTGAGATGGGAAGTTAGTGTCTGAGTGGATCAAAGTCACGAAAGTTCAAGTTTCCAGCTTGTGACGCTGACTTTTTTTAATTTCAACTAAAAACGTTAATCAATTGACCTTTCAAAGAATTTTGATCAAATTGGAATAAAGCTTATTGGTCTATAAATCGTAGAGGCATAAAGGCATAGATATAAAAATAATTTTTAAAATGTTCATATTTATTTAAATTATTCAGAACGGTGTTATTTTATGAAGAATAAATGGCATGGCACCCAAAATGATAAATTTCACGTCATTAAGATCCCCGAAGTTCATTAAAGATTTATAATGAAGAATGACTTCTTTTTGAAACGTTGAAAAGTAATGAATAGGATTCAGCACTGGATCTGTCTTTCTTTGAGAAGGTCGCTCTGACGCCGAACAATAGCTTTCACACCCATAGTTCTTTCATTTTTAAAATCGTCCACTCATTTTTTCCCGGTACGACTTTACGAAGCTCGAGATTGTAAGAGTCATTAATTATAATATCTTTCTCTTCTTTCCCTGACAGTTTTCAGCTTTTGGAATAAATTGAATAAATTACTGAATCATATTTCAATTGATAAAAATACTTTATCGTAGATGGGTCATTTTGGTTTAAATGTACAGATGGCTCATATAATTTAATATACAACATACCGAATTAACATTAACTACCCTCAAGAAAAGACAGGATGTGATTTAAAAAAAATCTGGCAGTACGATTGAGTCATATGGTCATCGGCATCTGACTCAAAAATTAATCAGGTACAAACCATTTTTAACCGTCTCCTGTAGTTGATGTTTCGGTGTATGTCATGATTCAAACAGGCTTGGACGCGTTCGGTCATCAGTCACACTTAGCGCACCGACAGATAATTTAATGTATACAGTCAAGTACGGCCCTACACATCCTGGCACATCATTTTGGTACAATCGGATTTTAAATTGGTCAAAAATGACAAAGTTATTAGGATTGGGTCTCATAGCCCGATCTGTTGGCCTCCTCGCTCACCCGATCTAACTCCACGTTACTATTTTCAGTTGGGCCATTTAAAAAACACTGTCTTTTTTTGACCAATTTAAAATCCGATTACTACATCGTTTTCAGCGTAAATATCCTTTAAAATTATATGACAGAATGTATAGCGTCTTTTGAAACTCAAAGTATTTCAAATTTTGAACTTAAAGTAGACCTGAGGTTCCCTGTGTAATTTTTCTCCAAAATTTTAAAAAAATTAATTAATTAATTTGTAGCTTATACATCCTTGTATATAATACAAATGTGATCATAATTATATTGTTCACCGGTCGGTTACACCATTAACTCTGATACCAACGCTGCACCAGGAGAACCGCATGCCATGAGAAGGCAGTGCTAATAAGCCACTCATTTTAATGGATTAAGGGGCGAGGAGGTCTCGGGACCATCGTCTTTTAAGGCTACGTGGTGGATTCTTCGGATGGGAATATGTAGAGAGGGCTTTACGGGGTAGGGTTAGGATGGATCGATAGGTTGGTATGACATTTTTGAAATCGGGAATGGATCAGTTCGTGGACAAAAGGAACTTTTTTTGTTGCTTTTTTTACGAGGGTTCGCAACAGCAGAGGTTATATAAACCCTCAGGGTGCCGGTGGGTTTGAAAAAAAGCCCATTTATAAGTATGTCGGGTTCGAATGTAGGGCCGCTGGATTCGAACCCGGGACCTTGACCTTACAGTGATGAGCGCCGTGTCAAAGACGAAACCTCGCGGCCACCGACGCCCCTGGACAAAAGGAACGTTGAGGTCTTTGTGGATAGTGAGGTTATAGCCGTAAAAAGGAGCTTTGACGATTTGTCTGAGGGTTTTGATTGGCAAGACTGGATGCGTTCGATATTGGAAGGTTTAGCGGAACCCTACTGGTCCACACCGTATGTCCAAAGTGGTCGCAGTAAATTCTTGTATGAGGTCAGTTTAGTGCTGATGGTCAACCCGGATTTTGGTCCTAGCTTTAATGTCTTTTTGCACCATCCTTGATGCGCTCAACGTGTTCTTGGATATTAGAGGTTGCTTGGGTTTGATTCAAGTTAGAGGACAAAATAGCGGTATCGTCCGTGTAGCTGGTAATGATGGTATTGGGGTGAGTAGGAAGGTTGTCAGTATAGATGGTATAAAGATAGGACCAAGGATATTCCCTTGTGGAAACCGGCTTGTATTGGCCTCAGAGAACTCGTTACCGCACCTCTCTCTAAATCAGCGGTCTGTTAGGTAGGATTTCATGATAAGGTAATAAGGAGTGGGTAGGAAGCGTTTGAGTTTATAAAAAGGTAAAAATTTAAAACACATATTTCGTTTTTTTGATTATTTATTGTTTATTGGTTGAATTATTGGTTAGTGTGCCATGATGGACCGATGGTGTCGATTGGAAGTGTGCTTGATGGAAGACCGTGGGAAAGTTTGGTTCCGACCAAACCGCGAATTTTTTTTTATTACCCAGAGGATACGGTTCAAAATGGTTTGCACCTTTTTAATTTGCGAATCAGATCCGATGACAATATGACCCAACCATATTGTCATATAAGTCTTATGATCATAATATAAATGGTCGCTTATTTTATTGGCGGGAGAGATCCCGAACGTTATTTATTGCAGTTAGAAAAATCAATTTGCTCTTCGAAACATTGAAAATTAGCCATTCGACGTTACCAAGATACGCATTTTGCAAAGAATCGTTTTATTTTTTCTTTCAATTTACGAGTTCTTCAAAGCAATTTCTATCTTCTTTCATGTTTAATATTTCACAAATTGAACTTCTTTTCAGCTTCTCATCCATCTCTTTATCTTAAGGCTCGGTTGTACATTCAACAAATCAACTCTTTCTCTTATAATATTCAAAAAGGGGTTCAGGCGCTTCGCACAGGAAAAATTTAAACGAACCTCGGATGGAACATCTCACCAAAACATCTTCTGTTAAATTTATAGAAGTTAACACATTATGAATTTCTCTCTCGCTTCCTTTTTCTCATTTTTATTTCTATACTCATAAACTTTTATTGTAACACCTTAGAAATCATGTGCCTTGTCGGATTGACGTTGTCGTATCCTTTGCTAAACCAGGATTAATTCGGATGACTAATGGTTCCACCTATTTCTTTTGGATGTTATAATCTGTACTTTTTTTATTTTCTTTTTTCCTCTAAGGTAATTTGTTTTTACAAAACTCCATCCCTTGATACATTTGTCACTTCGAATATTCTCTCGGATTGGCATGAACTTAAGGCAGAGGGAATGATCGATGGATATATTATCCAGATTATTTCCCGGCAAATAATACACCACTCCTTCATTAATAATGTCAAAATGTTTTTTTTTTTTTTTGCTTAAGTTCCTTTTTATTTGACATTATCTAAGATAAGTTAAGGAGATTTGCTAAATCAAATCCCTAGATTATCTTACAAAAAGGCATAATAATAAATGATAATAATAATCCATATATGTATCGGGGCTGATGCGAAATAAATGCAGCTTTACTTTTTCACTTTTAATCCCTATTGTCTAAACAAAATTAATCCATTGTGCTAAGTGATACCAATCATTTGAAAACTTATTTATCTCCCGTTCTTTCTTTTATAATCTTTTGTAAAAGCATTCAATTCAGTCTGTTCTGTGCCTTCGAACAAAATTATGTCTAAGAGGGATTTTCGGCAAATTTATTTCTATGAATTTACACTTTGGCAAAGTCTACCACAAACTGCTTTAAAGATTAATGACATTTATAGGCAAGGAATCATAAAATATCACAGTGCAGTGTTGGTTTCAAAAATTTTGTAATGGAGATTATGGCCTTAAGAGCAAGGTGGTGGACGGCCACATCTTCTGATGACAACGACCGGTTAAAGGCCAAAGTTGAAGCTGACCCGACAAAAACAACTCGACAAATGTTGTACGAACTTGACGTTAACCAGTCCATAGTCGTTCGCCATCCCCGTATTGGGAAAGCGAGTAAGCTCGCCAAGTTGGTTCCGCACGAGGTGAACGACAGCCAAAAGGATCTAAGGTACGAAATTTGTTCAATGCTTTCTACGCAACAAAAATGATACGTTTCTCATTAGCAAGGTGTGACAGAAAACGGATATTATACGAAGATATCCGCCCACAGAAATATCGAGTACTCTGGGTAGAGTGTGTGACGTCTGGAGAGTAAAAGTAAGTTATTAGCGAGAGTGGAGAGGGTTCAACTCCGCCCCGAGGAATATCGAGTACTCTGCGGGAGTGAATATGACCAGACGTCTATGTTTGTATGATATATACATATATATATGTTTTGTTTTTATTCTGTATTTGACAACCTGAGGCTCAAACGAGAGACTTGCATTCTAGAAGATCAACGTAGTATATATCTGAACTCGGAGAGCAAGTACCCAGATCGAGACGCTCAAATGGCTGAAGTTTCAAAAAAATGTAACGCGAAAGAAAAGTAAAAGAAGGAAAACACGCAGAGGGCAGTGATGATCTCTGTCGGTCCGTAAATTTCTCACGTATATATACGAAGATAGACAGCGTTCTAGATGCTGGCTGGAAAAAGGTGAAAAACCAGACTACTTCCCAAAGCCAAGCTTACATAAAAAAATATGGCGGTCTGGTGGTTATCTGCAGGACTCATTCGTTATAACTTTGTCAGTATCATAGGCACCTTCCTACCACTTGGTGCTGTTCCCTCCTGAGCACTGCAGCTATTCAGCTTATTGTACTATACCCTGGCTCCATTTTTGGGGGAGGGCTTACAACGCAAAGTGAACTTGAGCCCCCGTTGTACCAGTGTTCTTCCATCGAAGAAACTCATTTTTGAAGAGGGTTGGGACCAGATTCAGGGACACTGAGATCCAGTCGCGCCTCTTCCATTGATGAGTGCCGTGTCAATTTCTTTTAATTGCGGCCACCGGTCCCCTAGGCGTCAGAAAATGTACAGAGGCGACGGTTGGGATCGAACCCACGACCGCGGGGTCTACTACCCGAGAGTCTGACGCCTTAACCACTCGTCTACCGCGGCCCCCGTGTGAGGGTGGAGATTGAGATTGCTGTTGAGGTCAATTTGTTGACTTCTAAGGTTGTTGTTTTCTCTTTGTGTTGTTTTTGGCAATCTTACTAGTTGCACAAGTATACTTGGATGTGGCTTTTGTGACGCATAACCAATACTCTCTCCTGGGGTTTATTAACCAGTTTTGCTGTCTGACCCTTTGAGATTATGTAGTATTCATTAAAGTTGGTCCGAATGATCGAATAACTTTTTTCAATTAATGTAAGGTATTTGTTGAGATAAAAAAGTCAGTGTCACGAGGGGGATTCGAACCCACGACCTTCGTCTAAATACGCCGCTGCACTACCACCTGAGCTATTGTGACATCGTTTACATATTTTTCAACCTTATAAAGGAGATTATAGACCTTTTGAAAAATCATTGTAGGTGCCCACAATTGAATATATAAGTCATGAGATTTGCCTTTTTTTTCTCTTTTTTTTGAGCAGCTAGTGTGGATTTGGACGCGCAAATGTTTGAACGGAAATGCCAAAGGTTAGGTTTGTATTTTAATGACGGTAATGTCGAGAAATTAGATTTCATGTAATTGGTAATTTTTTGATGTTAATATACAGCTGAGGACGAGGCAGAACGTACTTTAAGTCCTTTTGTCGTCGTTCAGTTTCTTTTTCCATATTTTGGACTATTCTACGATGTTCTACGATATCTTGTTTCTATAGGAGATGGCTTGCAGATGAAATTGCGTTATTATTCTCGTAAGTTGTAAGTATGATGGGATCGGCCGGTCTGCACAATAAATAAGATCAGACTGAGAATGTTCCCTTGTGAAAATCCGAACGGAATCGGTTTTGTCGCTAAGAACTCATTCTCGCAACTTATGTCAAAACGACGTGATGGTTAAAGTAGAAGGTGTTTTAGTTTGATGAGAACCCTGTCAAAATAGCCGATAGCTCAAGGGGAAGAGCAGCGTATTTAGCCGAGGGTCGTGGGTTCAAATCCCTCTCGTGGCACTGATTTTTTATCTCAACTATTACATCACATAAAGATTAATTATGTAATATGTTCTATATATGACTTCTCCACTTTAGTCTTTTATTTTTCATTCTGTCGTCAATAAAAAAAAACCCATCTGAACTTGAGTTCTTAATTTGCTTTGTAATATTGCCACGAGATTTTCACGTTCACTTGTGTTACCTTTACTACTTACAATGATGATGTAAATGCAAAATTTGAAGATATTGTTCGTAATTGTGTAATTGAATAGGCAATTGAATCAGAAGTTACATATTTTCTCAACCGTATCCAAGAGCATAGTGCGACATGTGTTGAAAATGGGTTGTCACTCCCGGAAATCCATTTAGGCCCTTCCATCAGCCTATCGTTGATGATTAATCAAGAGACAATAGCGTGTAACTTTGTTATACAACAGGTTACAAGGAGAAATACACTTCCAGAGCCTTTTTAACTACATATATGAACTATACATAAACGGAACCGACGATTTAAACGATTTCAATGCTTGACTTAAATTATATATTATTTGGTAATTTTGTTCGTAAATTAATTTCTTTGAATGTTTCATTACCGAAAATTCAGTTCTATTTTCTATATTTTGGACCATTCTTCTATGAACCATGTGCTCCTTCCATAGGAGATGGCTTGAATCGTTGTAAGAAAGTCTGTGCAAAAGGATTAGAAAAAATAAAGTAAATTAGATTTTGTTTGGTGTAAGTAGAACATTTTACGCCTTAAAAAACACCATCATACTTAGTGCAAAATCCACGAGGCGTCAAAGCCTTTGCAATGAATTCTATCAGCTTTCTTCAGCCTAACACCCGATAACCCGCGCATTCCAGTACGTCTATGTTTTATCCAGGGAACAGTAATATCCATTCTAGCATTAGGCAGCATCCAAGACTAGCAAACGTATGTGTCACTGGGCAATGAGACAACCCTTACAAACGCATTAGAAACTTTTCTAAACCTACCTCTACTGGAAATATTCATACAAGGAGAAGCCAGGAAAAGCTCACTTATGCTCGAGAAACAATTAAATTGTAAAGGAACCAAATAATTCGGGCATACAACCATAATCAGCAAAATAAGACAGCCGTTATTAGAAATGGGGACTGATATGATCCATTCTTCTTCACAACTTCCTACAAAGTCTCAACGTACTATAAAGGAGAGGAAAAACATAGGAGAGCATCGGGCACAATGATATGGTATACAGATGGCTCCAAAACAAACGAACCTGATCGGGCAGTTACTGTACAAGCAGTCCAACAAAGTAGGGAAGTACACTTCGGTCTTACAAGCAGAAATACATGCCATTAATGCTTGTGCCCTGGAAAATCTTAAAAGATGATACACAGACAAAAACCTTCATAAGATCTGCTAGCCAAGCAGCCATTAAAGGATTAGCATGTAAAAAAAATCACATCAAAATTAGTCAGTGAATCCATCCAAAACCTGGGGAAACGCAACAACCTGGTGATATATTGGAGCACGAGAAAGCAGACATACTGGCCAAAGGAGGATCCGCAAGACCATACAGGCCCCGAACCTGTTCTTGGGATAACAAAAACAAGAATATAATCCTCCATCTAATGGATAAAAAAAAGGAGAAGTGGATAGAGTGTAGCAAAATCACTGGTGCAATTGGAGATGGCTAAATTCAGAGGAGTTATAGGACAGCTAACCGGTCACTGGCGTCTGAGAAAACATCTACACAACATGGGCATATTAAAACAATGATCCCATTTGCATATTATGTAATAAATCGTAGGAAACAGCCACCCATGTCATCTTCGCATGCGAAGCAACAGCTCAATGAAGATTTTATTTAACGCACGGAAAAAAACTTAAGGAATGAAATTGCAGCAACGACAGTCAATGACTTGATACTTTTAAGGTGAAGGATAGATTGGACTGAACTAAGGAACTAGGAAGGTACAATAAGCCAGAAGGCTGCAGTGCCTGGGGAGTACAAACCCTGCTTCCTATTGTCCTTATCACCATACCAATGTCCATGCTGGCCACATTAGATCTCAACTATCTCAATCTGCTGATCTTTATGAACCGAACTACGTTACAACCCTCATAAAGATCTATCACCACCGCATTAGCCCTTCTGCGCCACCTACAATTGTTGGGGGGAAGGGCTTTCGTTAATTTGAAATACCGATTTCCTTACCCAATGTCCCACTGGTTCAATGGGGGAATTAATTTTAATTTTCCAGATCTCAATTAATTTCAGAGAAGAAGAATAAATCAATCATATATGGTTATTAAATTGAAGATAGTTATCCCGAAGACCTGACTCTCCTTTCCTCCCTCTTTAACTTTGAAAGAAAATAAAAATACCCACAATTTGAATATATGGCATGCACACATGTATGGGGGTAAAAAACGATAAATAATAAGGTTTTATACATATGAGATTATATTGTTATAAAAATTATGAAAAATAAAATTTCTTACTTGATTAGAACATAAACAAAATCAGATAAAATTAAAACTAACACCTTTCAATTGATCGATATATAAATTAAACAAAACAACTTCTTAAATGACGGTCATTCGACCAGATCGTGTTATTTGATTGACCGAATTGAAACAAAATGAAAATGATTACGGTTTTAATGGAAGGAAATGAGTTAATATTGACCCTAATAATGTTACTCCTGTAAAGACGTGCACGTTAACTATGAATTGAATTAATTTAACTAATAAACTTGCATGCAATAAAATAATAATAATAAAATAAAGTAAACTTAAAGACGAAGAAAAAATGGCGAAGCAGGCATGAGAATCGAAGATGTGAAGTCCCCAATGATGAAGCCACAGATGACGAAGAAGCGGAGACGATGAAGAAAACCAGACGAAAAAAACGACGACGAATAAAATAGATGAAATGAAGATGATCCACAGAAAATACAGCCTGGTGACGTTACGGTATGAGTCCGAGATTCCTCGATCCTTTCGGCGGTGGTCCCTGATGGTATAGGGATCGACGATGCGACGGAGCGGAATCGATATAATAATCGATAGGCCGATGGACCGGAGATAGATGTTTTGTCTTTCAAGGTTGAGTAAAGACTGCTCCTCGATGTCTCCTACTGGTCCAAGGGTCCGTGATAACGGCTATCCTTGCTTGTTTTGTCCGTTTAATCCGTTATGGGTCGCTTAGTCAACAATTTTGAACAAATGAAATATTTATCCCCGATACATGTGTAGAATACTAATGAACTTAACGCATGCAACCATAATCAAACATTAATATATATAATTAAGAGAGAAAGAGGGGGGAAAGGAGGCAAGACTTCGAAATTTACAATATTATAAAGAATAAACGCGTCAACAACAATTACTGCTGTCAAAACCGCTTTAAAAGTTCTCTTTAACATTTTCCTTTTTGTTCCGATCAGGTAATGCCTGGGTTTTGGGCAAAGTCTAACATTCGGTGCCGGAAGTATAGATACCTAGATTGGTAGCAGGTGATAGGACGCAGCTTTTCAAATGATCCAAGTCCAAAATAGCAGTCTGGTTGGCATCTGCATGTTCGTGGCCACAATCCTTCGATGTATCTCTTTGTTTATATCGTTGTCACTTGGCAGAGTGATATACAAATAGATAAAGCTGTTCACGGTCTTAAGGTAGCGCTCTACCTCCACTTTTCCGGCAGATTACCTCGGAGGTCATCTAGCACACATGCTAACACCCAATCCCATCCTCATGGCCTCTTCCTGAAATTTTTCTGAAGGTCTCACTCCTTCCAGTGAAATCAAAATTTCACCGAGCCCAGCATTTTTTACCCTATGGTATCGACGATCTGGATTTTCGATAGATTTACTGCAGGGAAGGTAAAAGAAAAACAAAACAACAGAAGGTATGCCAGACCATTCCCTTGTCTTAGGTCTTTATAGAGAAAACTCTTTCGTGCACTTAAAGGACCGAACCAGTTGAGTAGTACTTGAGCGTGACTAAAAGTTCAATAATCGTCCTTTCGTGTAAGGTCAGGTTATCATTTCAAATCTTATCACCAATTATCGAGAAGAACGGGTGTTTACAACATATTACATAATTTATCTGCCCTTCCTTATTTCCTCACTTTCGTTGAGCGTTATCGCATTCAAACTGTACCAAATCAACATCCACAAAATGAAGATTTTACGGATTTTTTTAAAGGGTTATATTGTATTTCAAATTTAACCTGAGGTGAATCATCCACTTCTCAATTTTTTTCATACTAGTATTTTTGTGTGTCTTATATTGATTTGTTTAAGGTCGTTGCTTATGCTTTTGTCTATCAATCATTTTTAAATGATTTAATTCAAGTATTAATTTGTTAAAATAGTTGTAATATCAAAAACCCCCTGCTCCAGAGGGTTGATATGACCTGTACTGTTCCGAACACTCGAATTAATTTTATATTTTTAAAGAACTTCATGCTCAATGTTTCAATGCGAAGTCCTACGTCCATGTCCACCTACGCCAATATTATAGATAAAACAAGCTTAAGGCAAGCATTGTCTGACGAAATTCCCGGCCAAGATAACTTTCGAGTCACATGTATGAAATAAATGAGCGTGGTTGCACGTCTTGTGTCACAGTCGCTTTCAGTTTCAGTTGTTACTGCCATGATTTCGACCTATTTTAAGGTCATCATCAGGGCAAAACCATCTTAAATATGCCTGCAGATTGATATATTTTAATTGAATTCAGTCCTAACACTGCCAAGGACTTGATCCGGAGACTTCGTGAGACAAATGACGGAAAGAAATATTCTTCTTCTTTGAAATCTAATCTACTAAGAGAGTAACGAACATTTTCGGGATTATGAAGATAAGGCCGTTAAAAAAAAAGTTAATAAAATATGATTAATCTTTATGTCTTATTTTCTTGGTCAACAGGTTAACAGGATCCGGAGCCTAAATGTCCATAAACCCAGCTTTCTTCTCACGTTTGGCATATCAAAATTATTTTACATTATCTGCTTATGCTTTGAAAAGAACGTTTTCTTTTAACTGTACTATTAGTTAAATAGAATTTAATGAGTGGCGTATTTAATTTGAATAGGATGAACGAGGGCCGTGTTCAACGTTCAATAAACCTATACTTCCGGCAGATAGAGAAAAAAGTTTTTATGCACTGGGAACACATTTCAGAAATTGTTTTATCCAGTTTCCTCTTCCGGTTAACTGAGCGATTCGATACATCCACTCTGACCATCGGCATTTCAGCAATATCCACTTCTCACCCTTCGACCTTTTGATTTTTTTTACCGGTTTTTTGTCTTTATTTATTGCACCGGATTGTATTCAGCCAAAAAAAAAGTTTAAATCCGTTTAAAATTCAATATTGAAGCCTCAGAATCGGCATCTTACTTTTGAGCAATTTAATAATCCTGATCGCGTAGCATAAACAACTTCACTATCTCATATAAATACATCCAATTACATAAATTTGATTATATAATTTGTAATTAGTTCCGGTTACTTATGAATATGCCATTTATTTAGACTAGCGTATCAATAAAGTCAATTTGGTCAAGATATCGTGGTGGTGCACCTATGAACTGTCCCAAACTTTCAATCTGAAACCTTATCAGTATTAGAAGTATCGACCACTTTTGCACATACAAACACTTTAAAATAAGGTATGGTTTTGAAATGTAAAGCAAATTCAGTTGACACTACCAATCATTCGACATATTTTGAGGTCATCATCATGGCAAAACAATCTTAAACATGTTGACATATGTTTTTGTGCAGATAATCCCCAATTTCCTTGATATTCCTTGAAAAACGTCAGCGTCACGAGCGGGATTCGAACCCACGACCTTCGGCTAAATACGCCGCTAATGTACCACTTGAGCTATCGTGAACTTGATCCACCGGGCCACTAACTTCCCATCTCAACCACAACTTTTGAATTTTTCCTCCATTTTTCTTCTTTCTTTTTCGTGTTTCAGACATTTACGGTCTCAAAGGCACATCTTACCAATTAATAACGTTTGCAATTGATATAACAAGTCTATGTAATTTACTCTTAAATTACATGCTGATGAATTGACGTTAAGGAAGTCGTAATGAAAGGATCTCCTCAGAAGCGAACCATTTGCTCAATATTTTTATCCACAAATTTAAAATTCTTTTTAGCAACTGCACCGTAATGGGCTCAAGTTCAAGCTCAATCCCGTCATAGTGACTAGGTGTATTTCTGGGCAAGTGGTAAAGTTACGCACCTGTAATTTATGCAATTCGTTAAAATGTCCAAGGAACTACAATTCCGCAAAATACAAGGATGAACTTTATAAGGTAATAAACCGTAGCCATTTTAAGTCATATTATACAAGTTTATGGACCTTCAGTTCACAAAGAATAAATGTCCCTACATAGACAATTAGCGAATTGTAAATCCATGTGATGGTGCCATCTAAAATGAAGAATATTTCTTTTTTAGCTTTTCGTTATTTATCTCACGAACACTCTGGATCTAATTGGGAGTGTTAGGACTGAATCGGCCTAGGAAATTGAAGATCGCCTGTATTAACGTAAACATGACAACTGTAGGCATATTTAAGATGGATTTGCCCTGATGATGACCTTAAAATAGGTCGAAAGTATGGAAGTAACAACTGAAACTGAAAGCGACTGTGCAACCACACCGATTTTTTTTTCAGGCAAGTGATTCGAAATCAGTTGGCCGAAATTTTCGACAAACAACGCACGACTTGATTTATCTGGAGTATAGGTGTAAAGGACTTGGAACACACTCATTGAAACAAAATCGAACATGGAGTTATGTAGAAACAATTTAATGGAAAGGTTCGGAAAAGCACTGGTCAAACCAACCCTCGAGCCCTGCTCCCGTTCACGTTCACGCTAATAAATACATTTACTAAAATTAACGATATTATTTCAGTATGGTAACAACGGAGTTTCGATCAACCCTGGGATGTCAGTGATTCTGAACAAAGCCCATTTGTATGTTCGAATGCAGGGCCGCTGGATTCCAATCTGGGGCCTTAACCTTACTGTGACGAGCGCCTTGTCAACGCCTAAGCCGTAACACCAACGCTCTTTAAATGTTCCTTTTTATTGTAAGTACGAAATATTTGATATCGTAACTTAGGCAAGTCAGGTTCATAGGAGGTTAAAATATAAAAATTTATTAAACCAATTCAGTATCTTTTTATCTAAAAAAGCTCTTTTCCTGTTAATGTTTCGAATTACGTATTGAACTTTGAAACCTAAGAACAAACTGTTATTGCACATGCTTGAAATTCATCTGAATTACTTCAACCAAAGTTGTAAACCTACCCGCGGCAGGGTAACCTAAATTGCTAGCCCAAGAAGGCATAAATAAGGGATCCTATTGGTACCCACTTAATGAGTACTTTATCAAAATATACTACCACTATGCAATTTAATCCTCTTGTTCTCGATGACCATATGCATCAAATAGTAGACAACAATGAGATTATCCCCAAAAATTTAATATTACGAAAAAGTTAATAAATCAGTTTATGGTGTATGTACAACTCTTTCCAGATCGATTTAAGGGAGAACATAGAGAGTCTAATACAGAGAAACAAAACTATGCATTTCGAAAGGTCAATCTTTAAAGCACACTGGTAGCTTTTTTCGGTTTTATTTTAAACGTACACCTGTATTTAATTACACGAAATTCCTTGGTGATAGAAAAATATAATTCACTTTCATTGTTTTAAGCGGAACAAGCAGTAATCTCAGATATAAGTAATAATAATGACAATAACAATTCATTAGATATCGTGGTCCGATTGACCAAATAACATCTTTCAATTAATTAATCTTTATGTAAGGCGTTGGTTGAGATAAAACGTCAGCGGGATTCGAACCCACGACCCTCAGCTAAATCGATGTGGATCGAAGTCGTGATAGCTAAGTGGTAGAGCGTGGTGAAGATATTATATTGTTTTTATTACTATAATTTTGTTATTTTCCTAACCAATTAGATAGTTTTCGTGGTTCGCTTGACCAATTAATATCTTTCAGTTAATTAAGGTTTCCAGTTGAGATAAAAAAAAAAGTCAGTGTCACGAACGGAATTCGAACCCACGATCTTCGGCTAGATCCGCTATCATGACCCCGATCCACTCGCACACTAACTGCGCTTTCAAATTTTCTCTCCTTTTTGCCATTTTTTTTATCTCAACTAAAAACCTTAATTGAAAGATATTAATTGCTCAGGTGGACCAGGAAAGCTGGTGAATTTAATAAGTTAAAATGAAGTTCACTTCAGTAGAGCACTCCGTGACCGCTTATTTTCTTTCTTTCTTTTTTTCCCTTTGATTTCATTTGTCGCCGAGAATCAAATGGATTACACGACATTCGCAAAATGGCAAAAAGGAGGGAAAATTCAAAAGGTGGGGTTGAGATGGAAAGTTAGTGTCCGACTGGATCAAGGTCAAGATGGCGCAAGTGGTAAAGCTGGGGCTTATCAAGCCGAAGGTCGTGGGTTCCAATCCCGCTCGTGTCATTGACTTTTTTATCTCAACTAAAAACCTTAATTAATTGATTTTTCCTCATTTTGATAACGAATCATTATCGACATTTTGATTTGATTATTTGGGTCGACAACGACGCTTGGCCTTTTTTTTAAATTATATTTATTCTACATGCTTCAACCAAAATATTACATGTAATACAATAACCAGATAAAATATATATATTGGGATATCAGATTCATATTATGACTAAAATAAGTAATAAGTCAGAAACTGTTGAATAATAATAAACAACGTTAATAAGTTTAAGAAAAAAAACTAATTCAAAAACTGAATAAACAAATAACTTAAAATTTCACTGAATTGCATTAACGTCTATTGTTTTAATGAATTTCTCAAAATGTTCATAGTATTCTCTCTTCATGAGCTACTTCTCATCAGGTGGCCACTTCTTATCTTGCCATAGGCACTTTCGTATCCAAACACTACGCACTGGTTCTATTAGCGGGCACTCATATATTAGGTGTTTAGTGCTCTGTTCTACTGGAAAATTAGGCATTCATGAACATGATGAAGATTCTCTTAGATGAAAGCGGAAAAAATAGCTGTTGTTTGGGCCGTGTTGGGTTAAGATGTGGGTTAGTGGTGCGGATAGTTGGATGTGCGGCTGGAATCCATCGACAACTTTGGGAAGGAACTTCCTTGTCTGCCTTCCATTATTTGTACTTGACCAAACATTTTACCATTTTTTCCAGGCTCTCTTCGAAAAGTTTATTAATAATTGATGACTTTGGAAACAACGACGCTTGCGTGCTGTGTATTTTCCTTATCTGGAAAGGACTATTTCACAGGTACACGTCTGTTGCACTTCATTCAACTTGTTGCATTTTTGTCCAGATTTTCGATTGACTTTCTGGGAAAATTAGGCTCATCATCGGCATTAAACTGACGAAAAGTTATCATCCTGGTCATCTTTGAGTGACACGTTTCTGTTCGACTTTTTTGTCTAAGTTTATTGCATTATTGTTTTATCTTTGTACGCTCTGAAGGGGATCTTGACTGCTTACTCTGTTTTACCTTCTTGCTAACCTTTAGATTTGAGAATTTTTCAAATTTTTTGTATATAAATTAAAAAGCCGTAAACGATAGACCATGAGTTAGAAAGTACTTAAAGAGAAAGTAATAGAACGAATTTTCCATTTTCATGGAAACTCTTACCGACCGAATTTTACCGTGTTGGACGTAATGCTTGGAAAAGGGCCGAGTTTAGGAGTAGGAGTTATGCAGAAAAGGGGGTTCGCCTCCGGGGCTCCGGCCGCAATGACCAACATCAGAGTGGGAAGTTGTGTAGAAATATCGGACATCTGCTGGACTCTGCGAGAGTGTCATTGAAGGATTGCCTAAGGGCTTCAATTTTATGAGGGGAAATATCCTCCCTATGGGCTTGAAACCGATTCCACAAGGGCCGTCCTAACATTTTTTTCATTACACCTTTTGTTAAATATATCACTACAATTCAACATTTCTTTCTGTATTTTTTTTTGAATTGTTATAATTGAACGTGTTAAAACTATAAAATACGAATAATACGAATCTAATAAGTTTCAAAACTGCTTCAATGAGAGAAAG
The DNA here is from genome assembly GCA_039619505.1 of Cimex hemipterus. NCBI lineage: Eukaryota > Metazoa > Arthropoda > Insecta > Hemiptera > Cimicidae > Cimex > Cimex hemipterus. The sequence continues at coordinate 4,512,474 of CM077112.1, read as the reverse complement.
ATAAAACGTCGTTTTGTTTAGCGACAAGTTATGCTAGATATCATATACATTCCTGATTCATTCATACATACGGAAGTTTCTATTTTTAAGGAATTAATTGACGCATCCCCCCCCCTTTGTCGTTTTTCAAATGTCGTGTAATCTAATCGATTCTCGGCGAAAATGAAATGAAAGGACAGTTCAAAAAGAGGGAAAATTCGAAAGGTGGGGTTGAGATGGGAAGTTGGTGTCCGAGTGGATCGAAGTCACGATAGCTCAAGTGGCACAAGAGCAGCATATTTAGTTGAATGTCTTCGAATCCGGCTCGTGACGCTGACTTTTTTTAATTTCAACCAATTCCTTACATAAAGATGAATTCTTTTCATTTCACGTTTCGGTTGAGACGAAAAAATAGTACCATGAGCGGGATTCGAACCCATGACCTTCGGCTAAATGAACTGCTCTGTCACGGTAGCTCAAGTGGTTACAGCAGCAGCGTACTGAGCCGAATGTCGTGAGTTTGAATCTCGATCGTGGCACTAATTTTTCTTCTCAACCAAAACCTGAGATGAACAGAATAATTAATTGCAATAAGAGATAAATCTCGAAATCTGCTAGTCCCATTTCGGTCAATTTTTTAGACTCTTCCTTACAATCTACGATTTCTCATTACAGTATCAAATAAACGGTTGCATTTTTATGTTAGTTTGCATATTGCAACGCAAAGCAGATCAGTGTACCTGCTAATCCCCGTTACGTAACGAGCATATTTGTATTGCATACCTTGTAATATGCTAATAACAATATTTAGTGAAAGTGACTACGGAAGAAATAAAGATTTTTGTAGTCAATTACCATAATAGATAAACGATGTGCAATATTGAAATAGTTAAATTCGGATTTTTAACAATTTTAGTCCAACCTTTCGTCCGACAAGCCGTTAAATAATGTTAAAGGGGCTTGAAAACGGATTCGCATTCGAGGATTCACCCATCTATCTCTGAAACGTGTCTATAATTGCCTTTAACAACGTACCTTTGACCACCGTTGAGCCGTGATAACGACTCTTCTTACCTCTTTGTCAGCCCCCATCCACAGTGTTCACGACACATCATCCTTCAACCGTCCTCGAGGCAATTACCAACATTTTAATTGGTAGGGGCTGGTGGAAAGGCTCTTTCCGACAACCATGACTCACAAAATCATCTTTCCTTTTTACCTTTTGGGAAAAGAAATAAATAAAGAGCGTAACTTATTTAAGTTTACGCGCTAAGGTACTAATAAAATAAATCCAACACAATTCGGACTTCTTAGAAAAATTTTAGAATCTTTTTTCTTCACAAATTCGATTCATATATTTGGATTTTGAGCCTATCCGCATAGAAGCAATAGAAAACTGACCGAGCCTAACGAACAGCAACAGTGTGTCCTCGGGACCCGGTGACCCCAAAATTATACAAAAACTTTATCCCGGGAAATGTCAGATCCACTGGACAGCAATGATGGCCAGGAATGGAAATTAATGACTATATGTGGTGTTTAGTGGTCGTTATTTCGTGAATATTCGGCGATCGTGAGACGAGAAAAACGTTTTTTTAATCTAGATTTTGCATTTTCAATACGAATGGCACAATTACGCAGAAAACAAACTTTGAGCACTGAAGATGTTCTCAATAAAGATCGAAACGTTGGCAGGATAAAGAAATTGTTTTTCTAAAACCTACGTCACACCAGACCCCATCTCACGATCTCCAAATAATCATTGGCTGTCGGTCACTAAACAGCACACATTCATTAAAAACAATTAATGCAGGAGTGCCATAAGGTAGCATATTAGGTCCACTTCTTTACTTGTTATACGCCAGCGATTTTACAAAAATAGATAGAGGTAAAATTGCAACGTATGCAGCTGACACAGCGGTGATTTAAGTAGGACCGACTGTCAACTAGTAAACCAAAATTCTTCAAAATGCTTGTAACAACATAAACAACAGACAAAAATAAATAAATAAATAAAAATCAAGCTAAATCAGCTTAAATCTGATCACCTAACCTAATCCATTCATTTCATCCGGGGTCGAGATGCAAAATGATGTTCATTTATTTTATACAACCAAATACATAATTAAATTATTTAACGGAAAATATGTAAATAAATGTATAATGTGTGGTGTTTAGTGACCACCTGTGTTACATCATAGTGTTAATGATTATTTGGAGATCGTGAGATGCGATCTGGTGTGGCGTAGATTTTAGAAAGACATTTTCTTTATCGTGCCAACGTTTCGATCTTTATTGAGATCATCTTCAGGGCCTGGGATTTATAAACATAGTTTAAATTTTACGAATACATTTAGCATTATGTAAAGTCATTTTTTTCACATCCTACATGTATTTGTAAAATTTAAACAATGTTCATAAATCCCAGGCCCTGAAGATGACTTCAATAAAGATCGAAACGTTGGGACGACAAAGAAAATGTTTTTTCCAAAACCTACGACACACCAGACCCCATCTTACGACCTCCAAATAAATAGAAAATGCTATGAGTAGGAAGAAATAGCCCGCTATATCGTCTAGAAATGCGCAGCAATCCGCTCAATTGAGACATAACCTGGGATACAAAGAAAACTCAGAAAAAGAAATTGTAGTAACAACAGTCAATGACCTAGAACTTCTTACGAGAAGAATTGAGTCGATTGACTGAACAAAGGAACTAGGAAAAAGCCGAAAATAAACCTCACGTACTCCTTTTCATCATCATAGTCACCATCAAACGGCTTTTTGCCTCATGTTAACGTGACTTTGCGTTTCATAATAATCTTCCGTAGCTTTCTTGCGGCTAGGATCATCTCTTTTGGGACTCTGGGCTTTTTCTAACGATTCCGTTATGGCGCTCTTGTTTATTTCGTATGACCATGCGTGCAAATGAATGTCACATAAAGGGATCAGGTGGTCGGCCGTTTCCCTTTCGCCCAACTCGCATACTGAGGAATCTTTAAATTCTGTATTCATATACCTTATTCGCGTAGTCTCTATGGCCAATCGGAAGCTGGGATATAAATTGGTTTACTTCTTTGTCCCAGCATCAGTCGGTGGTCTATGCTGGGGAAGATCATTCTCCTTCAATTAGTTTTCTGATCCATATCGGATACATTGTAAGAGTTTTTCTTACAGTTCTATTCTAAAGGAGTCCCTATTTGCATCCGCCGATTGCTTTCATTATGGCCTAACCTCATCCCGGTTCTTCTTGAATATCAAATTCGTGCTTTTATTGTGATGCCCTCCAATCTATAGGATGCCATCATACTTTACCTAGTGTTGTCTCAACCTGTTGATTCTTTGATAAAGTACTACCATTTCTAAAACTTGATTCAAGGGAAAAACCGGTTATACCGACAGAAGTCAGCTGTAACACAAAAGACGAATTCTTTTCAGGCCTGGTTAAGAATGACACTTTTTAAATCACAACTCTTCGGATCCTGTGGTAATTTTTGGTGAGCATTATCTGTAGAAAAAGCAAAAACATACACAAATTAATTTCGTGGTTTTGCTGCAGGTAACCCACCTCCAACATTAACGACAATTATTCAAATATCGTGAGATGCGGTCTGGTCTGATGTAGTTTTCAAGAAAATATCGTGCCAACGTTTCGATATTGAGATCATCTTCATCGCTCAAAGTGTTTGTCTTCTGTGTAATTGTGCCATTCTTGAGTGTCGTGTTGAGAGTGGGCACAATGGTGCGTGCAAAAATGGCACAATTACACAGATGAGAAACACTTTGAACGTTGAAGAAGATCTCAATAAAAGATCGAAACGTTGGCACGATATTTTCTTGAAACCTACACCAGACCAGACTGCAGCTCACGATATCTGAATAATTATCGATTAACGGTCACTAATCTCTACACATTATCCACAATAGACATAGACCAAAGCAATAAGATCTAGGTTGCGGAAGACCATTCTTCCAAGTGTGTATAAAAAATACAAAAAGTGAAATAAATATAATATGCGAATCTTTGAAAAGGGATATGATTAAAATAGTCGAAAAATCTTAGTGGGAGCTGGTAGTTTATTTTGTTGGGTTCATTGAATTGTTTTATCAATGAATTCTGGGTTTAACGTTTTCCATAGAATTTTAAAGTTCAGGTGAATGGATGACATAGACTGAACGCAGGCCTGCGCTTGTTTTAATTTTTGGTGGGCGGTATGTTTGAATTTTTTTAAATTTATAGCTGATAAGTTAGCCTTTTAGTTAGCCATTTCTATCGATCTATCGATCTTAAAAAGTCTATGGAACTAGGTAACATCGACTGTACACGGACCTCGACTGGTTTTCATTTTGGTGGGCGGTATGTTTGCCCGATTAAATTTAAAGTTGATAAGTTATATCAATCAAAGTTGAATTTAGCGGTTACTATCGACCTTAAAGTTCAGGGAAATAAATCTCATCGATTTAGCAAGGGCCTGGGTTGGTTTTTATTTTGGTGGGCGGTAGGTTTGCCTTACTGAGAAGATGTTATATGTTACCGATCAACTCTACTAGTAACACACTATTCTAAAGTGGATGAGTGGCCCAGCAGCCTTCAATCCTATTCAAGCTAAGGTGGGTTTAACAGTATTAATTACTATTTATACTGTTATTCCTATACTTCATAATTTAAGACAGAATTTTTTAAAATTTGAATGGATGTTTAATTTAAAACATATTGGATCATTCAGACAGGACTGTAAAGAGGAGAGGCGATTAGGGTTCTACATAAAGTTATAATTATGTTTTGTCGGAATGTATTTATTAGCGCGAATGACGGACGGATGTTGGTGAAAACATGGCAATATAAATTCCTTCAACAAATTATGAACTGTCTATTATAGTCGACTTATAACTTCAATTTTTCTTAAGTTCTCTTTACAGGCGTTAAATTTTTTTTAATTAAAGCTTTCACCATTGAACTAAATCTGATATGATATTTTGCGTAGTGCTTTAGGGCAGGAAAAGTCTAAATTAACTGAAGAATAAATAAAATCACACGAAAACGCTTTATTTTATAACTTTTTACATAATAATATTATGTACAACAATAATGTCACTTTTCCTTAATGGTAAATTTAATTTAAAACATTTAGGAAATTTCGTTATGTTCTATTCCTAATTTCTTAATTTGGTTCAGCAGTTTCATAAACTGTTTTCCTCCAAACATTTATTTTGTTACATAATACAATTTTGTTTAAATACAATAATAAATAATGCTTTAATTTATTATTAGGTAAGCAAATTAAAAGGAAATTCTATCCCATTTTGGTTCTATAAATTTTCAGAAAATACGCTAATAATAGGTAGAGGATAGACATAATTTGTGCGTATTTCCTTAAATTTTCCTACAGTAATTATATTTATTTGGGTTAATTACAATTTGAAAGTAGATTTTTTTATGATATGTCGTACTATTTACACAAATTATTTATGACAAAATTTAAAATAACTTTTTTTTTTCGTTTATAATTTCTAACGTTATCCATTCGCAATACCTGATTGTCTCAGAGACTCTTGCTCAGGTCAATAAATACAATTTCTATAATTTTGTATGCTTAAGAAGCATTAAATTAAAAACTTGCAATAAATTTTATGATTATATTATAATTCAGAAATATATCTCAATTAATACACATTTCAGTATAAGTTTCAATTTTTGATTTTGATATAAAAGTTAAATATGAAATTTCTTTGTTCAGTGTTGTTGAGTGTAAAATAAAATTACGCTTCGTCCAATGTATCAAAAAGAGGGGGAAAATTTGGAATTTAAAAATGGAAGAAAAATGGTATTTTAATGAAACTAGACGGTTATAACAACAAAATAACAGTAATGAAATAAAAATAACAACAACAGTAATTATTTTAATAATCATGTTAGAGTCCCTTCATTCGGATGCCTTGATGGAACCATTCGTGAGACTCTGTATTTCGACTTGCGCTCCAATCCCTCCATCAACATTGGGCTCCTATAAAATTATACTCATTAATTAAATTCGGTTGAAACAATTTTATAAACAAAAAAAAATTGATGTTTACAATGCTTAAAGCTCCCACGATACAAGGTCCAGCTGTATCCGAGTGGGTTTCTTCGTCCGATGTGTGATCTTTCGTTTCCATCTCTTCATCCTGAAAAAAACATGTTACGAATGTTACATTATTTTTACTACGTTTATTACATAATCTAAACATTTGATTAAAGTACAGAGGCCTTATTGTCGAAACACCAACTAGTACCCTCCCCGTTAAGTAGCTCCAACTGAGCTTGGACCAGATCAAGCACAGATGGTTGCCAGCAGAGTTAAGCAAAATCTAACTAATTCAATCATGATTAAGAATTTTGATTGAAGTTTAATCATGAATGAATTAGTCATGATTAATTCAATCACGAGGTATGACCAAATCATACAATGATTAATTTACTCATGACTAATTCAATCACGATTAAACTTCAATCAAAAATCTTAATCATGATTGAATTAGTCAGATTTTGCCCAACTCTGGCTACAATGACCACTTACCAAAATCCAACAGACTCAGGATAAAAATTTTGAGAAGAGAGTTCTGCTTAGGGCCAACCTTAAAAAAAAAAATCATCACAAACGATAACCACCGACACGTCTATTTTATTACAATCAAGATCCAATGATAGTTTATTTTCCAAATAATGTAGAAATCTCACCATTCGAGTCGAATAAATTTTAATTCAAAGAAATTTTTTTTTCATCAGTCGATTATGTAAGCAGATTTACTTTTCAAAGCGTAGCTTGTTTTAAGATTATTTATTTTATTATATTTTTTTTTTTTGGCTTTTCATAATTGTTGAGTTTTACTTATAATTGGATGATAGATTTTTGTTAAATAAGGCGTTGAAAAATTTCTGTTAGAATTTTTTTAAAGTGATGAAATTGTGTATTTTTCATCTTTTGTGCACCAATTCGACTATGATTTATCGAAATTTAGTCATGACTAACTATATTATGACTAAATTAGTCATACCTCGTATTTAATTACTAACCATGACTAATTTAGCCATCAATCACATATCGTGACCAATGACTAAATTAGCCACTTACTACCAATCATGACTAACGTTCTGAGTGATCAATCATTAATCATTAGACATGACTAATTTTTGCCCCAGATACTTTCCGACCATATTTTTACTTCCTATCCAGAGATGAATGTAAAACTCATCAGGACCAAATCGCTCTCAGCTTTCCAACCCTATCCACCTCTCGGATGTCAAATTCATTTTCCAAATTTTCCGCCTTCCAGTAGAGAAGTCTAACATCCTCATAACGACGCCTTGAAAACTTTGTTGGATCGCAGATTTAAGGAAAGAATCGGCTCTTAATGTACAGACACCTATCTAATCAAAGGCGGAGTTCCGCACGGGAGTATCCTAGGACCAATCACTTACACATTGTACACCGTATATTCTTTTCCTTATAACCGGTGCAACTCAACTAGATTTCATTACAGCCTGATGTACGAGGTAGCACATTAAACTAAATGCCTGCACATATTATCTAAAAAGGCAAGAACCCGAAGAAATGCATATGGGACATAAATCCATAGTTGAGGTGCACGGCTATCTTCCAATATCGAAAACAGATGGTTTTGACCTTTCTGAAACCATGAAACAAAGCCATACTTTCTAATCTCCAAGAATCCATCCAATGCTTTCAACTCAAAGACTTGGACTCTTATCCTCAGCGCTACGTTCAACGTAACTAACCAAACCAACAAACACTTAAACATTCCATTCTTTACGAACCTGAACCAAACAGGATTACAGAACTTACACTCCAACCATTGGTGTCTTTGATTGGTTGGGGACATCGGACAGGGTGATATCATTGGGCGCGTTAACCTTCAAAAAATCAAAAGAGGCAAGTACAACTCTTGTACAATCATAAAGCCTTAATTACTTAGGGCACGTTGAGCAACTTCTCTGTCAACCTCGTATTGCCTATTCCGAAGTCGGTTGAGAATGAACTCTATTCAAACAATTAAATTCTCTGAAGTCCATCTATCACTGATATTTCCATTTAATAATTTTTAACATCTGAGATCCGAATCGCGGTCGTTTGGACGTTGTGACGCTAGACGTTTTACTACCTGTAGAGCTAAAGTTTCGGAGACCCAGGCCATCGCTGAGACGCTTTAGTTAAGATTATCTTTTCACCAAGAGCACACCAAGGAAGAGGGCAGTCATGGGGTCGTGATCAAGATAAAAAAAGGGATAGATACAGTAAGAAGAGCCATTTATAGCCTCGATTTTCGCCAAGCATGCGTTCAGAATCGCGTATAGCTTCGCCATGTACACACTAATCCTTCAGGATTGATAAAACCTATTGACTAAACCGCTAACGCCCATGAGGTCCATATGGAGATCGCATCGTCTAAAAGACAATGAGCTTCTTTTTCGCCCATCAGACGTTTGTTTTTAGCAGAGAAGGAGCGAAAAAATTATGCTTACAAAAGAATGGCGCTTTTCGCCTGAGTTCACAAGTAGAAAAACGCCCCAATCCCCAAGTATCAAGGCGATTTCTTCACCATTTGTCTCTTCTGACGGGCGGATCAACATCATAGCGCCTGACCAGCTCCGCACGACGAGAAATTCAAAGGTATGAAATGATTCCTGTCTGACTTTCTCGGGGTACTCTTCACGATGGAATTGGCCCTCCCCACACCGTCCAGTTGAGAGGCTCCTCCAGCTAAGAACTTCAAACAACATGCCGACACTGGCTTTCAATCTAAATGAAATAATACATGGGGAGCTCAACCGTTCCGTAAAGGATTCTGGTAAACCTCTGAACCCCAGCATCAAACCCTAAGTACCTACCAAGACTCCCATCACTACGAATCTAATACCAATACGGCTTGAAGATGCTTCTGAAGTTCAATGGCTCGCTCCTCAGGTGAAGATCCACTAGGTCCAGACTATTTGACAATCTTATTAGGATAAACAAGTGGTTCCTTGAGTTCGGTCCCCCGAAGGAAACTTTACTCGTGGCCGCCACAGGATAGCGGTATGTGTCACTTCATCGTTCCTCACCACCGACGGTGTGTACCAAGCCCGAACGCTCGGAAATTATCGGCTCATCACCCCGCAGACCCAAATTGACCCCCTCAAAAATGGTGGTTTGACTCACAAGCTGATGTTGAAGTGATACGTATTTTTAGTACTTAACCTCATCGCAGGTCATGCGAGTAGTATACAAGGACTAATGGCCGCCACGGGAAAGCAGGAAGTAGCATAAAAACGGGAGAGGTTATGTAAGTGGCACGTGCCACTCAACCGTTTCTCACCATAGACCGATGTCCATCATTACTGGAAGAATTAACCACAAAAGATCAGATAGACTAAACAAACCGTGCCTGATGCACTGAGCAGTCGTGAAAGCCGGAACAATCGGAAATTGCCGGTTCATCACCCACAGACCCAAAGTGGAAATAGCTGAAAAGGGTGGTTCTACTCACAAGCTGAATTTGAAATGATACGTATTTTAAGTGGTTAATGCTTCTCATTGCAGGTCATGCGAGTTATATACAAGGACTAGTGGACAGCTAATAATAGTACAACTTGAACAGTACAAGAACCAATAAGTACAGTACAGTAAAAGAACAAGTTTCATTAAGATCCAATGTCACGTACACGTTTAAACACTGCTTACTTGGTTAAAAAGTATGTGTACAGAAGAGAATATAAAATTCCAATTTAACACTCTTGTTTGAGCGGTGGGCAGAGAAAAGGGGAAATTAGAAAAGTAGCGTGAGCCAAGGGCGTTCCCATTCTTGATTACCTCTGATTACTTGCAGGTGCGGGAAATTGAGAAGACCACACCCATCTCCCTTTTCCTATCGCTTTGGCGAGGTGTCTACAGTGATTGATGGCTTAGCGATGAAAGCCGGCCGAAGGAGGAAACGCGAGGAAAGTCCCGAAAGTTAACTCAAATCTGACTCAAGTCCCACTTGAGTTGCAGATTCGACATGAAAACTGGAAATAGCCATTTCAAAAGGGCTAGTTATATTCGAGACACGTTTTTATTTTGGTCCAAGGAGACACATTGCCCCGAAACGTCCCTCCAATAAACTTCCGCGGCACAATCAGGGAAGTGACCAGGGGCGGACGAGGCGATGTAGACAGAATTCGCAGCACAACATTTTTTATTAACAAGGCAATTCCGTGGTGGTCTGAATCACATTCACCACAAATCCGGCCCTTCCCAACAACCGGTTTATTATGCATTTTTATTGCATTCTTATGCATTTCCTACATAAGCAAAAAAATCACAGCTTTCAAAGTAATAATAAATTATGAATTATACATAAGTTTTAAAATATACATAAATATGTTTTAAAGTCAAAATACGTAGGACAATCTTATAGCATACTAATACTACTAATATATACTAATTACTAAATATATATATAGAT
>CM077112.1:4474179-4497013 GCA_039619505.1 Cimex hemipterus | reverse complement strand
AGTGTTCTTCCATCGAAGAAACTCATTTTTGAAGGGGGTTGGGACCAGGTTCAGGGTCGCTGAGATCCGGGCCCGCCCCTTCCATTGATAAGTGCCTTGTCAATTTCTTTTAATTGCGGCCACCGGTCCACTTAGGCGTCAGAAAAATTCCAGAGGCGACGGTGGGGATCAAACCCATGACCGAGGGGTCTACTAGCCGAGAGTCTGACGCCTTAACCACTCGGCTACCGCGGCCCCAACATATCTTTTACTTCTGACATTTTTTTTTGTATTTTGCCTCTGCGATGACTATTCTATACACATACAGATCTTTCTTTTTTTATGTGGTAGAAGTGGGATTATTTCTACCACTAGGGTGCATCTAATCTTACTTAGGTTATCGTGTAGTCCCTTTAAGAGGCATGCTTATTAGGTACGTGGATTTTCGAAGTAATTAGCTGATTTTAATTAACTAAGAAGTTGTGTAATGTTGAAAGACAATGTGCCGCGGATATCATGACTGTATCAGATGTCTGGACGGAACCAATCCATTAGCCTGCAGCGATAGAGTAATTTCCATTAGGAAGAGGTAAAGGAGGGTGGGGCCGGCCAAATAGCCATTCGGATGATTCTAGTAATTGGGTGACATGAATGAAATTTTAGAGATCATTAGATATAAGAAAATATTGACTTTAACGTAAGAACGTGTGACTCCTTGGCCTTCCAGAAAAAGAAACGCAGAGAAAATAACGAAGAATTGCAACAAATCAAACAACCAAATTTATCGTTTTTTATCATGTTAAAATATTATTTCTTGTTGGTATTTTCAAGGGGATTTTTGAAGAATTCAAGAAAATTTTGTTCAGCTGAGAGAAATTAAAAATCTATCGATGCTTAGGGGATTTATTCATATGGTAGTCGAATTTTTAGCAAAAGTGAAAAATATTTGCCTTAGTTATGAAGATACACATGTCGCCGTTATCCTCGGACCAAATTTACCTTTTTCCAGTAAGAAAAATAAACTGAAATATAAGACTTTTTTAGAGAGAACAACCTCATTCTTGTTAGTGTGTAACTAAGCCAGGATAGAGATCAGTGCATAACAACTCAACAAATGTTTGTCGATGGAAAGCTGTAAAGTTTGGGACTTTCAAACTAATAAAACGTTAACTTTTAACGTTATCAATGTCAGAGAGTGTCTTGGGCAGAAGAGGCATTATTTGGAGAATTATAATATCACTGATGAAAGTACAGCTTTTACAAATGAGGTCTTTCGATTTGATTAAATTATCGCTATAGATATAGTAGGTAAATATGTTTTGTAGGTATTGAGAAATCGTGAGATGCGGTCTGGTCCGTGTAGATTTCAAAAAAACATTTTCGTGATCGTGCTACGTTTCGAGTTTTATTGAGATCATCTTCAGGGCTCAAAGTGTTTGTCTTCTGTATAATTGTGCCATTCTTTCGTGTCGTGTTGTGAGTGCACAATTACACAGAAGACGAACACTTTGAGCTCTGAAGATGATCTCAATAAATCTCGAAACGTTGGGACGATAAAGAAAATGTACTGTGCAACCTACATCAGACCAGACCGCATCTTACGATTTTTGAATAATTATCGATTAACGGTCACTAATCACCACAGGTTGTATATTTTGTTCGTTCTAGCCGTATTCTTCTTTCCTTTTGAAACCGGTTTAATTTATCCACATTTTAATTAGACATAAATAATTTATTTTTAGAGGACGCCCGTGGATAGGTAGTTTCTCCAAACTTTTGGCCACCTTTCGGCCGATAATGTCAGTTTTTTTCATATTCTTGCGTAATTTTCATCCAAAATTTAATTCGAAATCGTATACTTGAGTAAACCGCTGGAAATTTTAATACTATGTTTTTATTTCTATCGAAATTGCGTACTTTTAACTAAATGGAATATTCGTGCAATGAAATAGAAATTTTCCAATTTTCCTAAGTTTTGCCATTATTTCTATTTTGAATAAAATGAAAACAAGGTACATTATAAGGTATGCTTTCTTAATTGAAATTTAATGTTGTTTATATATAGAAAAATTCTTTGTAAGACCAATTGTTTTTATGGAGAAAATCCAGGACAACTAGTTTTGAAAATCAGACAGGGATAAAAAGAAACCTTTTTGTTCTGTTTTGGGTGTACAAGCTACTCTTAAAATTTGCCAAATTGTTTCTGAATCATCCTGTATATAGATGAACTTTCTGAAATATATACGCAACTGACATACACGAATTGTGTAATAATTTCGGATTTGGTTAAGTATAACATTTACTGAACGTCTTCCGAATTGAACACAGTAAAGGCGATAATTTATGGATTTAAAAGTATTATGGAATGCCACTTCAACTGTGGTAAACAACAGCCGAGAAATCTCGCGGGGCCACGCCCAAGGGCGGAGTCTGCGCCACCTCCGACCGACTTAGATCCGCGGAATGCCTCGGTGGGTGGGCTAATCAACATCATCCTATGGGCAAAAATTGACCATCCATAGAGAGAAATCCTTCCATAAGGTGGATATCAGATCTATGGCATTTTCGCCAAATTGACAAATACAGTGGAATATTGTACCCTTTGTGTGTGCTTCTTTGAAAAAAAAACAAAAAAAAAACAACTCTTTTAACGGGCCGAAAATCTTCTATTTCATAAAAAAAGTAGCATATGTAATTTTTTACAACTGCTTTTATGCACCACGTTAGTTTATGTATCTTGGCAGTATTATTACTGGGAAAGAGTCTGTGCTCAATGAAATTTGAACCTAGTTATTAAAAATTAATTACGCTAGTTTTTAGAAGTTTTTGACGTTGTTTTGCTCTACTGATGATCTTGAAATAGATCTAAAACCAGACTGAAAACTATTGAATTTTCTTACCTAATTGACCATCCAGATTATTCTTGAATAAAAAAGGAGTCGATAGATCTTATGAATTTTTTTTATTATGATTCTCAGTTTATTTTTCACTCGGGTACAGCGCTACTTCATTTATTTATGTTAATTAACTGATTTTTTTTCACCGAGTTGACAGTAACGACTTACGCTGACCTTAGTCTGGCCGTTCTTCTGAATGTCACCATTTGGTGGTGGAGTTAACCTGTCCTCGACATTGTTCTTAGCCGACAGCTCGTAAATGTTGAGCATGTGTGCTGCTTGAACGTGTACCATGAGGTCCCAAGCGGATTCGTACCTTTCTTTGCATTGCACGCATGTTAGGGCCACTCCTTCTTCAACATCTGCAAAATAATCAACATTGTATGTGTGTTGAAAGAGTAGTGATTATTTTAAATGTTTCAATTAATTAAGGTTTTTAGTTGAGATAAAAAAGTCAGTGTCAGGAACGGGATTCGAACTCCCGACGACTAGACACGCCGCTACTCTACAATTTTAACTATCCTGACCCAGCTCAGCCCCACCTTTTCGAATTTTCCCCTCCCTTTTGTCATTTTTTATCTTTCTTATTTCAACTAACAATCTTAAGTAATTGAAAGAATTGGTCAAGCCGAGGATGAAAACTAGTGAATTATTTTAAATATTTACCTTTCAAGGATCCGTTTAGAGTGCTACATTTGCACGTGAATCTCAGCTTACAGAATTCCTTTTTATGTTCTAACAGCTCGGCAAGTTCTGAGAACATTTCCCTACAATTGCCGCAGATAAGAATATCAGGATTGCCTAAAAAATAAATTGATTAAAAAAAAATCAAATGGGTTTTTTCTTTTTTAAAAATTAATCTATTTTGCGCATTATTTCAATTTATGTTTGGGGAATAAAATTTTTGGGTACGAGGGTTTTTTGTCTCTATAGATTATAACGCGTATATCTCATTAATTATGACATGTTATGTTACTAGAAAAAGCTAATGATTTTTCATATTCGCTTTTCTTTTTGTAAAAACCCTTTCGCTCGGAACTTCCAGTCCCAGTGTGATAAGTGAGCCTCGCCTTAAAAGGATAAAGGGCCAAGGAAAATAGAATGGACTATCACCGTTTAATCTACATGAAAATTGACAGTGCTCTGGGCTCTTAAAAAATGGTGGAACTTTCCACTTTGAATAGCTGTTTCATCGGCTGATGCTCCCGACATAAAATTGAAGTTGGGCTCATACGGAAAATGAAGATTTGGGCTAGTTTGTCCAACCACTTTCACTGTACATACTGTTGAACAAGTCCTCTCGACCATATTAAATTCTAGTTGAGAAAACCTTCAAATGCAATTGTTATAACTCTTGTTTTCCAATTTATTTATTAAATCATTAAACACACATTTTTCCTGTACAACTTATCGCAACCTTTAGTTAAACTTAGGTTTGACTAATTTTTTATTCTGAAGAAATTGCCTCTAGTTTTAAATGATATGTCAACTAGGACAATTAGGAGTAAAAAAGCAAATTTCTACTAAGTTACTAAAAAGTTAATCAATTTCATCGAACACCATGGAGAAATGTCACAGTAAATTAGGTCAACTCCTGGACCAAAGCCGCAAAGGTGGCCTTTATGCAGGGAAAGGTCGTTTGATGCGGCACACAGGTAGTCATTCCCTGGCTCCTCATAAAGAGCGTAAAGGTATTTCGCCGAATTTAAGAACGGTTCTCAGGCACAGCTTCTTTTTTTGGGGGACGTGGTTTTTTATTGTACATAGATCAGGTTTATGTGTTTTCTTAGTGCGTGTATTTATTAGTGTGAGGGGCTTATGATGTTTTATTCAATCACCATCGCCACTCCAACATTGTGTGTGATTTTAGGATCGGACGTAGAATATTTATAAAAATACCCCATCCAATTTAGATTAGATTGTTTATTTTTTCTTTTTTTTTAAGAGGGTTCGCAAGAGGTCATATAAACCCTCAGGGTGCCGGTGTTTTTGAAAAAAAGCCCATTTGTAAGTATATCGGTTTCGAATGCAGGGCCACTGGAGGTTCGAACACGGGACCTTTACCTTACAGTGATAAGCGCCGTGTCAAAGACGAGACCTTGCGGCCACCGACGCATATCGATGGAGAAACAGACCGTCTTCTGGAAATCTGGTTTACGCGGGATACTAGTAACCCAGGAGCATAGAATAGAAAAGTATTTATTTATACATGTGCACAACAATATATACAGACGTTTTAGAATGTGAGTGATGTGACATTTCACCATTGCTTCCTACTATTTACACTAATCATTTTTTAAAATAAAAATTGGTAAAAGAAGATTTTTATTAACAAAAAAAAAAAAAACACAAGCAGAAGGTGAAATCTATATATAAATTACATATATACACATAAAAAGTGTAGATTAGAAGTGAATAAATAAACAAATAAAATAAATAATTAAAAATATAAATAGGTACATATCCTTTTTAGTATAAATTTGATAACTATGACAAGTTTATAAGCCAGGTACATTGTGTTTGGTCCTCTTATGTTTCCAATTTGCATTTGTTGAATCCACCTATGGATCTGCAAATGGGATTTGAGGAGACACTCATACGACTAAAGAATTTGGATTTCATGTTAGTTAGCCCGTGTAGTTCTGTCAATCTATAATAAAAGGTGTGATGTAGGTTGTAGGTTAGGGCATGGGATTTACAAACATTGTTTAAATTTAACAAATACGTGAAGGATGTTGAAAAAAAGTGAATTTATACAATACAAAAAAAAATATTTATATTGAATCGAAGTATTTCTACTCAGTCAAAGATCACAGAAGATGATCTCAATAAAGACCGAAACGTTGTCACGATAAGGAAAAGTTTTTCTGAAACCTACATCACACCAGACCGCATCTCACGATATCTGAATAATTCAGTATCAAATATGATTTATATAATTGACTGTCCTATGCTGGATTAATTCTATGGATAAATAAATAAATAACGGTGTAGGTAAACTCCCCTGAGGGATAGCCCTTAGAGTCAACACATGGTCCTTCGGCGTAAAAGTCCATATTTACATATAAAACTATAGCACATTTTGTATATTTTAACGAAATAAAAAATTTCCGAGCTGATATCAATTTTTCTCAGCTGAATTTCAGGAAAACCAAAATCATATTATATCCCAACATTCAACAACCAAAGTATAAACCAAAATTTTTAAAAATACAATAAATAAAATTTTGCGAGAGCCAATGTTTTATTCTTGTACTCACTGTATGTTTTGACTTGTGGAGGGGGGCTTGAAGTTTTATCTTTCTGATGTTTTTGATGTAGATTTCCGTTGGTGGCGCTGTTAAGGCTTGACTGTGACTGCGATCTTGTCCCGCCTCCAGGACTGGAAGAAACATGGAGCCTAGGTCTCTTCAGCGGGGGTACTACAATGCTCCTCGAACTCGCGAATGCAGCTCCGCTAGCGTAATAACTAAAACACAAAAACAGACAAATCCAAATTTAATGAAATTGAAAATATTAGTAAAGTAACATAAAAAATCTGTTGGTTACAATCAGTCAAAGTTTTTAAATCGATTCTGTCATTAATCATATTTTTTATAAAACGCAAATTTCTTTACTTTATTAATGTAATAGTTTATGCAAAATACCGTTTATTGATAAAAAATATAAAACATAATAAAAATTTAATTATATAAATAAGGAATAATAGAGCTAACTTAAGAATTTTTGATAATATTGAGTTTTATTTTTTCAGCTTTATTTGCTTTTTTACTGTTTATTAAAACTAATGGATTTAATATGTTACGTTTTAGGTTTACCTCGGTGGTTTTTGGGGAAAGAACGTGTTGCCAAGAACAGTTTATAACATTAAAAAATTATCTTATCAATCCACTATTTTAACTGTATCAAATTACGTGGAGAAAACAAAAGAATTCTAATTTTCAAATTATTACGATATGCCTGTATAACACTAGGGAGAGAAATTAAACCATTTCGCCTGCAGATTTTACGGAGGGCACCCGCGAGGCACAATTACTCGATAAATGTCTTTTTCCAAAGAGGAGCAACTAGGGTTGGGTTCATTTAGGTGATTAAAGGAATCCTTTTGAATTTCCCTTATGTCGAATTGTACAGTTGCGTCTGGACGAAAGGCCTTTCTATTAATTACGGTGGCGCTTTGATCAAAGATTTAATGAGGTCATTAGGGATCTAGCAGGTTGACATACTTTTGTTACAAAAAGAAAGCCTCATCTTAGCCACAAGACCTATTCATTTTGATGGGTTTGAAAGAATGAGAACACGAAAAAAAGGAACTTATTACTGTCAGTGAAAAATTTACTCAAACCGCATTTTTTTTGCATACTTTTAGGAAAAGAGGTAATATGAAAACTCAGAAATTAATCATTGAAAGTAAGATCAGAAGGAGGTTTTTTAAAATAAATTTATCAATAGCTATGCATTTTCATCGACAATATTTTGTTTAGTAGCTTTTAATTGCTGGAATAAAAATCGTATTTCTAAATAGTCAGATTAACCATAGAGGCCAAGTGTCCAGGTTCAATATTAAATTTTATTTGGATTGCTCAGTTGTCAGGTGAAGATGATAACTATACCAATTCCCTTCGTAAGTTTCAAGTTTATTCCCCAATTCATATATTTGAATTAATTATGGTTTTTAATTGAGATAAAAAAGTCATTGTCACGAGCGGGATTCGAACCCGCGACCTAGATACACCGCTACTCTACCACACTTCAGCTATTATGACCTCGATCCACTAGGACACTAACTTCCCATCTAAACCTTTTGAAACCTTAATTAGTTGAAATATCAATAGATCAAGTGGAAAACGAAAACTAGTGACTTTAATAAGTTTAAATGAAGTATACGTTCACTAAAGCTCTCCGTGGCCATTTCATTTATAGCCGAGAATCAAAGAGATTACACGACATTTGAAAAAAAAGGAGGAAAAATGCAAAATTTGGGGTTAAGACGGGAGGTTAGTGTCCGGGTGTATCGAAGCCACGATAGCTCAAGAGGCGTATTTAACCGAAGGTCGGGGGTTCGAATCCCACTCGTGCCACTCGCTTTTTTATCTCAACCAAAAACGTTAATTATCAAGTCTATATTGACTCTTCTTCAGGAGCGAAAAACGCAGGTTAAACAAACAATCATCCTAAACAAAACAAAACTTTAACTTTTTCGTTTTATTTTTAATCTTGTAAATAACTAATTAATTTAAATTTTAATCAAGTAAATAATAATAATAAAAAAATAAATTTTATAATAATAAATAATAATTTGTCAGCTAGATTGATTCTTTAATTATTACAAACGGTAAGCTTAACGGCGCGCAATATCAACATTTCCGCTACACTCCCAAGCATTGCGGGTTTAGTATACACGGTGTCCCATTAAACTTTCTTTTCATAATATTGGCATCTGAAGATAAATGTAAAAAGCCAAGTTTAACAAATTGAAACTCAGGATGAAAGTATCAAATCTGACTTTTTAGAATAGTTTCAATTCAATTTAAAACCGAGACTCTCTTGGACAAAGCACTTCTCTTGGAAAGCGTCAGTGGCTAAATTAGGCCTAAATAGCACATGGTCAGCCTTCCTGCTCAAAGAAACTATCCCGATCAAAGTCAAGTATAGTGTTTTTAAGGCGATAAGTCGTGCAATTCTGTGCTATGGCTGTCAAATGTGGGGATACCAGAGGTTTGAAGCAATAGAAAAAGTGCAACGTTTTTTTGTAAGAAAGTTGTTCACATTGCCCTCTGGTACACCAAACTATATACTATATTTAGAAACTAATTTGAATTTAATTTTGGTGTATACACTTAAGCTGCACTACTCCTATATTGTGAAAGTTCTGATGTCTCCCGATACCAGATACGCCAAAATAACATCGTTGGCGGTCATAAAGGCTAATAGCTCATGGTTCGCTCACTGGAAGTATTGTTTGAAAGGTACAACTTGCCCTTCCTCATATCCTTGGACAACCTCTGTGACTGGCATAATCATTTTTCAACTCTTGTTGATCAAATTAATAAACAACATCACGAAGAATGCCGGTCACGAGTCCAAGCATCCACGCATCTCACACTTTACAAGGTGGTACAAATTTCTCCTGCATTGTTCGACCTGTACGAAGATAATTTTGACGGTCTTTGTCTCAATGAGTTGCGATGGCTATTTAAGATGAGGAGCGAGGTTTTGCATTTAAACTCGGCTGTTTGGATCAGAGGGGAGTTGGGAATCTGTTCTTTGTGTAATTCGCGATCTATTGAAACGGTATCCCACTTCTTGGCGGAGTGCTCGTCCCTGGGTGAGATTAGGTTGTTGCATCTCGGATGTTTCACTCTACCCAGGGTTGACCTGCTACGGTTCTTGAGTGGTTCAAATTCGCGGCCCTTAGTTCGTTACGCTAGGCATGCATGGAAGTACAGATATGAATTAATTAATGAGTTTAATTTTTGATTTCTCTTATATACTGTTTTTCTGTTCTCTTTTGCATTTTGTCAGTTTTTGTTTTCTTTGTATTGCGTAAGCTATAAAGTTTATTTTATTTTATTGTGTATTTATATTTTATTTTATATTATTTTCTTTGGTTTCTGATTGTGTAATCAACGACCTCTGGCAGACGGATCCAAGATCCATGGCCTTAAATGCTTGGAAATCTATCGTTTTTTCTTGTTTATGTTTAATAAAGCATTATTATTATTATTATTAATAGTTTCAATCTCAGATGAACCTACGTTTAATGTATCAATACTGACCATCAACATCAGTTGTCAGTAAAGGATAAAAACTATCTGCCATGAGTACTGTGAATGAAATAAATGTGAAAATAAATTCTGTAAAAGGTTTAATTTTGTATTCAAAAGCAGTAATGAATATAATGGTCAAATTTATAGTTTGTGTGAGAAACAAAAATACATTTTTTGGTTTCTTTTTTGACCTGCTTTGTTATCTTCAAAAAAGATGCTTCCTCTCGAGGATAAGGCAGCTCTCACACCTCATCTATCACACTTTTTAAAGTGACTTCTAAAATCTAACCTTTCATACTGAACTGTCGAATATGAACGAAAAAGTAGGAAAAACTTGGGATTCGTATGCAAGTAAATTATTTTTTAACGTAAGTTCACAAAAACGTGTTTAACTAATAATGAAACAAAGGATTGAACGGTTGAACTTAAATTTTAGTCGTTTTACACCAGATTTGTGCCATCTTTGTTCATTGTGTAACCTAAAAGAAATTGAAGATATAAAACCTCACTGCAGTCTGCCATGTTTTAAAGCCATACTGAATAAATTACTTTAAGACAGATAATTTAACAGACTCTGAACTTTGTAACTATCTAAACGTTAGAGACTGCGGTTTACATGTAATTGTTTATAAGGTGCGTTATATTATGGAAATTTATTTGTCAGAGAATTTAATTAGTTGGAATTCGTTTTATTTATTTTTTCTCTGTGGTATTTTTTCTTTTTGTCCTAACAATAGAAAAAAATTGAATTGCAACCCGCCTTACGGATTAGTGTCCAAGAAAAATAAAACGTTTTGCATTGCTTAGAGGTTTAGTTATAGTTTTTTTTAATAAACATTATTATAATGATTATGATATTATTATTGCTTTGCTGTCGATTTTCATTCATTAACTTCAGATTTGTTGTTTGTTTAGATTAAATGGAAAATCACCTAAAGGAATGTTTTAAAATTGTTTGCTCTACCTGGTTAATAAAGTATACATTTCGTACTTTGAGGATATGTAGATATGTTCATTTTTGCGCTGTATATCATGTCTTGAGGAGGTTAGGTTAGGCTAGGGTGGCAAAGGTACTAGGAGGTGGGGTTTTTGTGCCCCAGGCACTGCAGCCTTCTGGCTTATTGTACCTTCCTAGTTCTTTAGTTTAGTCAATAGACTCGATCCTTTTTCTCAGGATTATTAAGTCATTGACTGTTATTGCTTCAATGTGGTTCTCTGAGTCATTTTTGTGCGTCAGATTGAATCTCCATTGAGCCGTTGCTCCGCATTCGAAGATGATATGAGTGGCTGTTCCTCCTCCTCATTGCATAGTCTGCAAATGGGATCACTATTATACATGCCCATGTTATGTAGATGTTTTCTCAGATGCCAGTGGCCGGTTAGTAGTCCTACCACTCCTCTGAGATTTGCCCTCTCCAGTTGTAGCAGTGTTTTTGCCAGTTTTGGTGAGGGTTGTTTTATCATGAGTTTACTGTGCCGAGCACTGCTAGAGTTTATCCATGTTTCTCTCACCTAAAGGAATGTTTTAAAATTGTTTTCTTTATATAACTAACTGGAAATATTATTTTTTTAGCTCTACCTGTTTAATAAAGTATACATTTCGTAATTTGAGGATATGTACATATGTTCATTTTTGCGCTGTATATCATGTCTTGAGGAGAGTCGACAACAATTGTTGGTCTCCCGGGACATAATAATAACGTAGGTGACTACAGAGCAAATTAAGAGTTGACCGAAATCAGCATGCCGCAATACAAAAAAATTCAAAACATTTAGTCACGTAAATCGTTGTTATCAATGAGTTGGACTTGGTTTTGTCAAACATGTAAATTATAGGTTTGTGTGGCAAGAGAATGGGCCGGTATGTTTGAGGCTTGTTTGTTAGGTTATTCACTTATGTGGTATGAAATGGACGCATTTGCTTCCAAATCTTTACTTACCGGTGTCTGCACATCTGGTACCCCAACCCGCATGTGGTCTAATGCACCGAGGTCAACAACTCTTTTAACGCAATTAGACTTTCGAGATGCGTTAAGGGAGTTGATGGCTTGAGAACTGACCTCGGACGGCGAATTCAGTATAAGAGGCACACGCAGGTTAGGGTACCAGATCCTGTCTAAATTTTTATATACAAACGGACGGGGGAGGGTCTAACCATAACCATCTGGACTCCGGGGTACCGAAGTTTCGTTCGAAGTTCAAGCCTTGCTGCCTGGGTAAGGACTCGCAGTGGCTTAGAGGCGAGATCACTAGCGGGCACATAGAGAAGAGGTTGTGTTTCATCCGTAGCCGTGGACCAGAACCCTTGCGTATGACCTCGTGGGAGTGGGAGAGATCGGACTGTCAAAGCGCACAGCCTGCAAGGAGGATAAGACTGCGCTGAAGGAATCCCTCGAATGCGTGAGGCATATTAAACGGGGCCGAATGTTTTTCGGTGGTGCCCACCAGGGCTTCCTTTACCGAAGACATGTTCACCTCTAGTGGGTGGTTAGAGATTCCACTTGAATCGAAACCGCGTCCAGAGGGTATCCGGAGGTTTCGAGCCGCTACAACTACGAAGAGTTGTCTTCTCTATCTAGGGAGTGCGTGGGAGACTTTTTCGATGCATTTCGACCTTTTTTTAGGTATCCCTTTACGCGCTATCAAAGGGAACAACGTTAACCCACACCGTCGGAAGTGGCAAGCGGGAGAAGTCGACATGTCGACAGTTCACCTCAGGATGATGTGAGCTTCTGCAACGAATCTCGCGATTTAAGCAGATTTTCCGTTCTCGGAGGATAGTCGCTCCTAACTTGAGAATATCAATGTGCCAGGTGCGCACGCTAAAGAACCTCTATGTTAAAAGACATTGCGACCCCACTGGGAAACATGATGTCTACACAATCTGCTATTTATGTGATACGTCCCTGCAGATCTTTCGAAATAACCGGATCGAGGTCAGAGTGTTCAGCTGTATCATCGGCAAATGATTAAAAAAGGATGGAATATGTAGATGGAACATTTCTAGTATGAATGGTAAGAACACCAACGGTACTCTCGCGGCCAGAGAGTAATTTTAGGAGTAATCTGATGCTTTGGACTCAAGAGAACCGTCCTATTACATAAGACCGGAGCATTAAGTAGGAGGTATTTAGAAGGTCAAGCTTTACTTTGTATAGACCCTTCTGCCACAATCATACAATAATCTCTGCGCTCAAGGGAATGCTCTTTATTGCACAATTATAATTAGGTGGTCAATTTTGTTAACTGTTGTGGAAAAAAAATTCCAATTTACGTTTGTCTCATGGTGTAGAATTTTCAATTTTTATAGCCCCGAGAGAAAAAGTGTTACCCTCTCAGCAAACAAATAACAATATTTCCAACAACATTTCCACCAATCAACGTCACAAACCTGAGCGGAAATTTCAATTCTAAGTCGTTGACAATATGACTTCAACTGGCGTTTATTTTTTAAAGAAACTTTTTGGATGTTGGCTGTAGAAAGTACCGCCACCGGTTATCTTCGATCAGTCGGAAACGGTGATGACTGGTTACAAATCACAGCAAATGCGTTATCTCTCATGTTTGTTAGATAAGTACACGGCTGCATCGGTTTGCATTTTCCCTTCCAAACGGCATTAGGTGATTGTGCGGACAGTTAGCCCCAGATTGCCCTGAACAGCATAAGAGACTGCCATACGGTAAAAAAAATTGATATTAGATATCTGCAAGTGATCATGGCATGGTGCATTAACGGTACTCAGCAGTTATAAACGATGAAAAATCTTTTCAAAAAAGGTTTCTAATTGAACGTAAAAAATTGGAATTGAATAAATAGCGATAAAAAATTAAAATATGCAGATAAAACAAAAATGCCCTTAAATAATAAAAAAATAATTATAAAATAATTCTTCCGGATAACTTTTTTACGACTTCATGGTTAAGTTCGTTGAATGAATAACAAAATATTCGCTAGCATTTGGAATTTGCTTCAACAAACTACTCACTCTTAAATAATTTTTATTCTTTTTAAGGAAAATAATCTAAACAGAAAAAAGCTAGTCATTTCGACTTTCCACAAGCTCACCTGGATTCTAACTTCACGTGTCAGAAAATTAACTATTATTTAAATTGCCAACTTTTATATTACCCCTGCCCTGAGGTATACAATTAGACTTTAGACAATAGCTCTAAAAAACTCTGGCGTCTTCTATAAATGTGACAAAATAGGTAAAAAAAGAAAAAAATGGTTTTTGTTTCACATGCAAATTATAATTTTTACATTTACATTCAGACAGAATTTTATATGCATAAATGGCCGTTTTGTTATTGTTTTTGTTGTACTTTAAAAAATTCCTTATTTTTTGTGGTCCGCTTGACCAAGTAACATCTTTCAATTAATTAAGGTTTTTAGTTGAGATAAAAAAGTCACCGTCACAAGCGGGATTCGAACCCACGACCTACAAAAAGGAGGGTAAACTCAAAGGTGGGATTGAGATAGGCAGTTAGCGTCCTGGTGGGTCGAAATCACGATGCCTTAAGTGGTAGAGTAGTGGCATATTTAGCCGAAAATCTTGGGTACAAATCCCTCTCGTGCCACTGACTTCTTATTTCAACAAAAGCCTTAATTATTTTTAAAAATAATGTTGCATTTTATTCTTGTACATCTTTTAATTAATTCCGTAAACAATTACCTACGTTTTAATTATTTTAAAAATCAATTTAAAAAGTTGCTTTGGGTGGTTTTTTCCTGAAGAGGTCCGAATGAACTTAGCCATGCACAGAACTCATCCATTTTTTCATGATTTACCGTTGATGTTGTTGATCAATGATGGTTTTTGTTACCATTTAACGACCTATTAAAAGTATGTTCATCTGAGATTGAAAATTTCCTGAAGAAACCCGAGTTGACTCTCTCAGGTCTCCCAACCTGAGTCCCAATCTGTTCAACTTTGACCTTCTCCGTTCATCTTCCGAAGTCAATATTAGATAATTGGAGGGGGTCAAATGGGGGACACCCTGTATACTAAACCCGCAATTTTTGTGAGTTAGTAGAAAACGTTGATATTGCGCGCCGTTAGGCTTACAATCATCGTTCCAAATAATTAAAGAATCAACTAGCTAAAAAATTAGATGATTAAAAAAACATGAAAATTAAAAAATAAAGAACACTAACAAAATTTAGTTTAACGCTTAATACCAATCAGACCACTTAATCTTTTTCGTCCGGCTATTGAAAAATATGTGTTTTATTTAAGGGATTAAAATGTATTAATTATGTGTAAATGAAAATTAACATATTTTAAAAATCCAAGGGTTTATAAAAACATTTTTCAAGATACAAAACTTTCTGACCTTATTTCTTTTAATAATTAGTTACTTTGTATTGTTTTCATTTTACTTCTTTTGTTCAGATATAGAATTATATTCAATACGCAAAAAATGGAATTTTGGGCAAGTTTTTCAGTAAGACAGTCATATTTTCCTTTTTTCACGTTCTCCTTCTTACGTAACAGAAGTGACTGAGACTAGGCTTTCTCTTTGTAACAATAGCATTGTTTATTACATAAAAGTATATTTATAAGCAAGTAAAAAATATTTTAATTAACGAAGAACAGAAGGAAAATCTGAAGAGGAGACGATATAGACTTGAAACGTCAAGATATGCAAAGGAAATTTAGTTAAGATTTCATACAAAATCAGGCCACATGATGTGTAACGTCCATCTGAATATTTAGAAATGCTATTTTTCTTTCGAACTAAAAAAGTAGAAAAGACCATCATTCATGCGTGAAGTCGAAAAATATTTTGTTCTGTAAAGTAGAAATTTCCACTCGCATATTGCGTTACAGACCTTACTGAACAAATTGAGTTCCGTCTGTTGTTTCTTGTAATTGGCATGAGACTACTTTTTATTAAATCTTCAAGGTTATTGCGGGTTGCTTTTCAGATGATCCCCTAGAATTGTATACCAAGCTTACTCAATTTGCAGAGGTTTTTATTTCTGTGATTAAAACGCATTAAAAAAAATCATTCAAATAATGTCAATAATAATTCACAACTTGTGAAAATTCTAATTAGGTTATTTACATCCCTGACGATAGTGAACTTTTAACTATTTTATGATCTTCTCGAAATTTTTAAGATGAGGAGTCACAAGTTTTTCCTCTGTCTCATCTCTTTCTCAAAAACAATGGTTTTTGCCATTCTGCAACACTTGAATTGATCTAACGCTAGGCGATCCAAAAACCGATGGGGATGTACCGATAAGGGTTAAAAGACCAAGTTATATAAAATTTTCAGAGCTTAAGTGTTTTGCATTCTAGATGATCCCCTTGAATTGTATACGAAGCTCACCAACTTAGGGTTTATTTATGTGATTTAAAGGTATTAAACAATCTTTTAATTAATTAGGTTTTTGGTTGAAATAAAAAAAGTCAATGTCACGAGCGGGATTCGTACCCAGGATCTTCGGGTAGATACGCCGCTGCTCTACCACTTGAGCTATTTTGACCTCCATCAACTCGGACACTAAGTTCCCATCTCAACCCCACATTTTGAATTTAATTGGTCAAGCGGACGTCAAAAAGTAGTGAATTTAATACGTGAAACTAAAGATCTCCGAGGCCATTTCATTTGTCGCCAAGAATGAAATAGATTACACGAAATTTGATAAATAGTGGCGAAATTAAAACTAAATGAAAAAATCCTGGCGAAAAGGGGGGGAAAATTCTAAAAGGTCGAGTTGCGAGTTGGGAAGTTGGTGTCCGAGTGGATCCATGTCATGATAGCTCGAGTGGTAGACTAGCGGCGTATCTAGGCAAAGGTCGTGGGTTCGAATCCCGCTCGTGACAATGACTTTTTTATCTTAACTAAAAACTTTAATTAATTGAATGTTATTAATTGGTCAAACGGACTAAAAACTAGTGACTGTATTAAACAATATTTTCAAAATATTGCCACTAATAATTCACAATTTACGAAATTCTTGTCTTATTGGTTATTAAAATCCCTGAAGATACTAAACCCTGACAATTTTATACTTTTTTTATACGTGAAATTATCCAAAAATTGATGGCGATATACTGACAAGACAGAAAATAACAGTGGAAAGAAGTTAAGTCGTTGATCACAAAATCGTGATGAAAATGTCCTTGTTTCAGTTTTGTTTTACCCGAGTAAATGGCACATGTAGGACCATTATAAAAAGCTAAATGTGTAGTGGATATTCAGTGGATGAGGGCGGGCGCTCTTCACTAGTTACCTCTTTAACGAGTGCCCTCCAGAGTTAAGAGGCGAGGACGGGGTCATGAGTGCTGTACAGGCACATAACCGAGTGCGTTTCACAGTTCGTCCGTCCATACCAACATAGAATGCGAGATAATATTTTTACACTAATCAGACTAAGAAGGGAATTTTCAATTCGGCGATTGTTTGTATTTCCAGGAAGCGTTAAACCGACACAAATGGATTGTTGTCGCTAAATAAAACGAGCCGACGAAACAATTGACTCATATAAATGGCTGAGCGTTAACAGCGGTCATTGTGTTTATTTGTCATGTGTAGGCCAACAACAATACTGTGGTAAACATGGCTCCGTATCAATCCCGCCCTCAATTTGTCGGATTCAGCAGAATTCTATATAAATGCTACTGAATTGCCTGTTATTGACGCACGTACTTGACTGACGCCATCCTGGAAAACAAACTGCAACAAAATTAAGGTCTTGTTTCTGTTGGGATTTTATAGAAATAGGTACTGTCCTAGCTGATTTAATTGTTTGTTGAAATTACGGAAAAAGTCCGATTAGCGCAAAAGGACTCGAACCCAACACCAGAGGAACACGTGGACGATGGAATGTACATATATAGATTGGGTGTTATTATACTGCGCTCTTTAAGGTAAAAAAATCTTATGCTTAAAGCCCACCTATAAGTTCATTTTCATAACTTGATTAGTAGGCCCAATTTTAGTGGTTGAATTTTTTCTACGATTACGTTACCGAACCACTTCCAGTGCCAACGTTTCGATCGTTATTGAGATCATCTTCAGTGCTCATTTTCTAAGTAGGTGTATCAAACAAAAAACACTTTTAGCACTGAAGATGATCTCAATAAAGATCGAAACGTTGGCACGATAAAGAAAATCTTTTTCTAAAACCTACGTCACACCAGACCGCACCTAACGATCTCCAAATAATTACTTTCACAGATTCGCTTAACAATTCTATGATTTCATCGTCCGTAATAGTATAATCGGAATTGATAGATCTTCGTGATCGGTAATGACGAATTGTAAACATGCAACGAGTCGAGGCGTATCGATCTTAAACGTGGGTTTAAGTTGTCACCGCTGGAAGCTTTTTATAATATATGTTCCGACGACTATACAACCTCCTCGAAGATGTCATGCCCGGGCATCGATCATCGTTGTTTACGTTATAATTTCGAAATGTATCCGATGATTGATTCTAGAAAACTTTACGGTTGGCTTATCATTTTTTTGATTTTACGTCGAATAACTAATTCATTTGTTTCAGCTCTGTTTGTTTGACGACATGTCTGAGTGTCGGATTCAATTGGTTAATTGTATGATAATCATTTTTGTGTCTTTTAGCATGTAAAACGGTTAAAAAGTCACGCTTTTTTAAGAAAATCCTTTCATTGAACCTTAACTTACTAGTATTTATGTCCAAAAAACTGTCTGCATAGGCTACTTTGGGTTCTATCTAACTTGGATCCAAAATATGCGAACTAAAAAACATGGCATTCTTAGCTGAACGTCTATCTAATTTATGAAAATTATTATCAAGATCATCACACGTATCAACTAAAACACGAACTAACACTTTGTAGGACACTACTGAAATCCATTTGGACATACGGGTTAGAACTGTGGAGCAATACAAACCTACCAGGATCCAAAGGTGCCTACCTACTCTGTACTATTATTTCCAATACTGCCATTCGCAGTGATGTCTAAATACCCTTCGTTAAAACCTAATTTCTAATAAATTTTCCACATTCCATGCCAGAAGCGCGTATCCAGAGTTGGCTCTTGGAGGATCTGACTTGTAGAAGAAGGGTCATCCTCACCTGATCAATGATAAGGCGTGTGGGGTTGACACAAGGACAGTTGCTTTTGGACCAAAACCCCGTACATGGGTCTGGAATGTAGAGTGAGTTTGCCTGATGTATCACACTTAATTGAAAGGTGCTTAATTCTTTGTCTAGTGTGAAGGCATGCCCCATGATGAAAATTTTGCTTAAGCACTACAGCGAGTATCTTGATCTCCTATTCCGATTCTTGAAGGAAACAGATTTTTGGATACATTTTTCTAAATTCTAGTGTGTTTTGGAGGGAATGCATTTATTAGCGTGAATAACCAGTGTGAGTGGGCCGATGGCGGTATATTCAGGATCGACCATCAACTAGGCTATTGAAGGGTGAATGATAAATATCCAGTAATCAACTTGCTTTTGGCATGCCGAGAAAAGTTTCTCGATACGCCCCGTCTAATTGAAGGGTGCGATTCCTTGGCTCCATACAGAGAGCGCGTAAGTATGCCACCCGATATGAGAATTGTGCTTGACCACAGCAGCGAGTATCTGCGTCCCCTGTTCCGATTCTTGAAGTAAACAGGTTTTTTGTTGGGTACATTGTTATAAATTTTAGTGTGTTTTGGAGTGAATGTATTTATTGGCGTGAATAAACAGTGTGAGAGGGCCGATGGCGTTATATTCATCATCGACCATCAACTAGGCTAGTTCTATAATAGGTGTAAAGGGTGAATGATAAATGTCCAGTAATCAACATTCTTTTGGCATGCCGAGAAAAGCAGGAATGTTCCTTGACACGTCCTACCTAATTGAAGAGTGCAATTCCTTGGCTCCTTATAGAGAGCGCGTAAGAATGCTACCCAAGATGAAAATTATGCTTCAGCACGGCAGCGAGCACCTGCGTCCCCTGTTAAAATTCTCGGAGGAAAGAGTGTTATTTTATTGCTAATTTTATGTCTTTAGCTATTGGTCATAAAGTAAAGCATATCATTGGTTGTGTCTGTCGCACGCGATTCGGCAA
The DNA here is from genome assembly GCA_039619505.1 of Cimex hemipterus. Taxonomy (NCBI): domain Eukaryota; kingdom Metazoa; phylum Arthropoda; class Insecta; order Hemiptera; family Cimicidae; genus Cimex; species Cimex hemipterus. The sequence continues at coordinate 4,477,308 of CM077112.1, read as the reverse complement.
ATGGCCATCTTCAGTGTTGTATTACTCGACGCATTTTTTTTCACTCTCTCATACGTTGTTTTAAGTTTCTGCCGGCTAACCTCTTGTTATTTGGCTATAGAAACCAGTAGCATTGTAATTTTATTTTAATTTCTTTAGCCAACGTCGAAACGCGTCGGACAGGCCGATCCATCGAGAAGATGCAGACCAAAATGTTCTGTAAAGTTTCATGTTCATCGGCTCAACCAGTTTCATGCTAGAATTTATATATTGGGTTGTCCGGAAAATAATGCAGGATTTTAAGTTTTCATTAAAAAAAATCTATATAAAATATTCTGTTTACGTTTACAGGATTACTCATTTGTATGAATGTCAACACTTATTAATCCTCTTCCAATTGATATTGTTTGTTTACCTCTGTAGCATTCCGCTACTTGGAAATAATTCAGTCATCCTTATAATGTCAAAGCGAGAATTTCGTACGATTTTCTTTTACGAGTTTAAACTCGGCCGAAGCGGAGCCCAAACGGCTAGAAACATTAACCAAGTCTGGGGCGAGGGTTGTGTTAATGAGTGCACTGTGCAAAGGTGGTTTAAAAAATTTCGGGAGGGAGATTTCAGCCTTGAAGATGAAGAAGGTCGTGGAAGGCCTTCCTCTCTTAATGATGATGTTCTGCGATCAGTGGTGGAAGAAAACCCCAAAACAACTGTTCGAGAACTTGCAGAGCAACTCAAAGTCAGTAAAACGACCGTCCCCAACTCATCAAAAAAAGGTAATGGTTACGGTATGGTGGGCTTCATTTGGTTTAATACACTACAGCTTCTTAAATCCTGGCGAAACCATCAATGCTGAATCATACTGTAACCAAATTAATACCATGCATCAGAAATTGGCAGTAATGAAGCCCTCTTTGGTCAATCGGAAAGGGCCCATTTTGTTGCATGACAACGCTCGACCACATGTGTCACGTGTAACGTCACAAAAATTATTGGAGCTTGGCTATGAAACTTTGCCTCACCCACCCTACTCTCCGGACCTCTCGCCTACTGACTACCATTTTTTTAGACACCTGGACCACTACTTACAACACATAATATTCAAAAATCAAACGGAACTGGAAAATGCATTTATTGACTTTATCAATTCTAAAAATTCTGAATTCTACTCAGACGGAATTAATAAGTTACCAACACGTTGGGAGAAATGTATTGAGAGTATGGGAAATTATTTTGATTAAAGAACATTGCTTTAAAGTAACTAGTTTCTTTTTTTTTGTTTAATACCAAAATCCTGCATTATTTTCCGGACAACCCAATAACAGTAGTTGTTACACCACGGTTATGAGATTGTATCAGACTATAATTATTTAAAGAGATTAATTGAATTTTTAATAATTGCTCTTCCTTAAGAGCCATCATTTTTATTTTAAATTGGACCGAATTTTGTCAATTCAGTGATTTTTGTAGCAGCATTGGAAATAAGTCTTTAAGTAAAGTATTGGTTGAGAAAAAAAAGTCAGCGCCATGAGCGGGATTCGAAACCACGGCCTTCGGCCAATGCGCCGCTGCACTACCACTTGAGTTAATCACGGCGTAACGAGTCTAAGGACATGCGTTCGAATCCGCTCGTGGCACTTGCTTTTTAATCTCGACTAAGCCTTTTCATAGGTATTAATTAATTTAAAGATGTTACTTGGTTAATTGGACCACGAAATCTAATGAATTGAAAAGAAGGTAAACGAAATTATGTGGCTTGTGTGGTATCGCAGTACTTTTGTTAACTAAATTAACGAAAAAAAAAACACTACTATATAAACGGTGATTTGTGTTTTAAATGTAAACGTTTCCTTTTCAAAATGCGAATTAAACATTTAAGGAACTGTAAATACCGACCCAAACGCATTTTTATAAGGTTGCAATTTCTTTGCCACCTTGCAACGTGGTGGATGGTATAACTGACGTGGTTTTTTCTTTTCTTTTTTTTTTTTTTTTTTTTTTTTTTTGTTGACGGACAGAAGGTAAAATGACTTATCTCCGTCAAGTCTTGTTAACGAGTTCGCTCATTACTCCGGGGGTTGAGTAAATATTAACCGAAGCAGTTTTCTCAAAACTCAGCGGGAGTGAGGGTGTTTGCAAAGTTGCTTGCGAGTTGGTCCATCGTTGGCCTTCTTTATGGCACTTGTAAAACATTTATTCATTTCTTAGGACATTTTTTAATATATAATAAACCGAAGGGACATTTTTAGCGTCGAGTTTTATTCTGCGACATTCAACCTTCGATCTGGTTGAAATTGCCTGTATTATATTCTTATCAGTAAATTAGCGATTTAAGAAGTCAAGTATTAAAAAGTTTTGGGTCGTAACAACAGTGAATATTAGAGTTGAGATCTCGATCTGTTTTTATGAGGAATGAAAATATAAGTGTAGCTCAAGGGAGTACAATAAGCCCAATATTGTTTGTTCTCTGTTACTGATTTTCTACGTTTGTACCCCGAATTACTTCATGCCTAATAATCCTAATGATTCCAACTCTGACGTTCCAGCTCTTTCTCTCTATTCTGTTTTATGTCCAGCTTAAAATGTTTTAACAGCTTATTCAGAGATGCACATCGGCTTTGGTGAAATTAATGAAGATAAACATCTCCCTTCGACGTTCTCCCAAGCGTTTTATTCCTAAAGATTTCAGTCAGGCCATAATTAACCTTCCTGAAATTTAAACTGCTGATTACGATCTGGTCGTAAATATCTATAACTTTCCATGTCTTTGATCGGGTCTGGCACGAGAGAATAGACAATAGCAAGGCCTTACTTAGAAAGAATAACATAAAAGGATTAATAAAAATAAATGAATAAATAATGTATCGAAAAAATAAAAAATAAACAAAAAATAATAAAAAAATGATTTACATTAGAATAAATGAAATTAACATAAAAACTTAGCAAAGTCTAAAAAATTGCTCACAAATCCTTACTTCTAAATCAAAAAATAAAAAAAGTGATTTACATTAGAATGAATGAAATTAACAGAAAAACTTAGCAAAGTATAAAAAATTGCTCACACTTCTAGATCAAAAAATTAAAAAAAGTGATTTACATTAGAATAAATGAAATTAACAGAAAAACTTAGTAAGGTATAAAAAATTGCTCACA
>CM077112.1:4434188-4464272 GCA_039619505.1 Cimex hemipterus | reverse complement strand
GGAAAATTCAAAACGGTGGGGTTGAGATGGGAAGTTGGTGTCCGAGTTGATCGAGGTCAAGTGGCAGAGCAGCGGCGTATCTAGCTCAGAATCGTGGGTTCGAACCCTGTTCGTGTCACTGACTTTTTTATCTCAACTAAAAACCTTAATTAATTGAAAGATATTAACTGACTAGCGGAAAACTAGTGAATTTCCATTTGTTTCGTCGTTCTAACCTTAAGTTTTTCCAACCGTCTTTATTTAACAGATCATCCCGTTCGAAATGATATGAATCTTAACAAAGGGAGCAACTTGTGGAGTTTTCTGTTGAACATAGCTTTGAATAAGATGCGCAGAGATTCATTTTTGAATCGTTACAAAAAAGTATAGTTGGACATGTAAATAACAATTTTGTTTGGGAAGGCTGATCCTCCAACTGGAAACGTTCAATCCGTCCGTAAATTTTTCCTGGTCAAGGCCGTTCTCGATTAAAATTGTTATTTATTTATTTTTTATTATATTGAATTTATTTTGTAATGTTACTATTACGAATGAAAAAAGCAGATATAAACATTAACGGAATGCAACTTCTCCAGACATGCATTAAATAAAAAAAATTCACTAGTTTTCCCGGTCCGCTTGACCAATTAATATCTTTCAATTAATTAAGGTTTTTAGTTGAAATAAAAAAGTCAACGGCAGGAGCGGGATTCAAACCAACGATCTTCGGCTTGGCACGCCGCTACTCACCACTTGAGCTATCTTGACCTTGATCCACTCAGACACTAACTTCCCATCCCAACCCCACCTTTTTGCCATTTTTCAAATGTGTAATCTATTTGATTCTTCGCGACAAATGAAATGACACTGATTTCTTTATGTAAACTAAAAACCGTATTTAATTGGAAAAAAAATTACTTTATGTGTTTTTTTTATAGTCTTCTACCAAGTGTTATAACCGTTATAACCCAACATCAGAGGTCCCTTTTCGCTCTAAAAAACAAGAAAGGCGTAGTTATACCACTTAACAAAATGAAACATTTGATTGATTGAGAGTTTTCAGGGTGTGTATACTGCGCCCTTCAAGAGCTATTGTATCCCCCGTTCTCTGCTTAAAGCACATCGGTGAGTCCTAGTTCGTCAAGGAACTTGATTAGTAGGCCCGGTTTTATTGGTTGAAGCTCTTCTATGGTCACATTGTACATCCCAAAGCACTTCCTCCTGCGGGCTAGTGTTGCTCCGCAGTTTGTTAATAGATGTGTTGGTGTTTCTTCCGCCTCTTTGCAGAATCTGCATGTGCCATCTTGGTTTACTCCGATTTTCTTTAAATGTCCATTAAGTCTACAGTGTCCTGTTAGGAATCCTGTTAGGATTCGCAGTCTGTTCCTGCTTCCTTTGATACATTCCGTGATTTCTTTCTTTCCAAAATTGGTTAGAAAATTCTTGGATTGTTTATGTCCAATAAGTGCATTCCAGAGTTCCCTTATTTTCTTTTTGTCCTTCTTGTCTGAGATAATCGTTAATAGTGTGGATTCCTATTCCACAGAAGGGTTCGGGTCCTGTTAGCGGAGTGGCTGCCCCTTCTCTTGCGAGGGTGTCCGCTTTCTCATTGCCTTCTACTCCCATGTGTCCTGGGACCCAGCAGAGGCTTACTTTATTCTGCGCACCTAATATGTTTAGTTTTGTTTTGCAGTTCAGCACCATTCTTGAACTAATGATGTTTGAGCTTAGTGCTTTGATGGCTGCCTGGCTATTCGACATGATAGCTATGTTCTTGTTTTTGTATCCTTTATTTAGATTAAATTGGACACATCTTTCTATTGCATGAATCTCAGCATGGAAGATACTGGTGTGTTTTCCCATTGGTTCCGAGTATTTGGTGCCTGGTCCAAATACTCCTGCTCCTGTACCCTCCTGTGTTCTCGACCCATCTGTGTACCAAAGGATGGTGTTTGTAAAGGAGTTGATTTCTTTTCTTTCCCATTCTTTTTTGGTGCTCAGATGTATTCGGAATTTTTGATTGAATTCAAACACCCTGTTCATGTCATCCCTAGGAGCCATGAGTGATGGATGATTTTTCCATAGTTTGTTGCTATCCCTCCATTTCAGTTTTATTCCTGTTGGAGGTTTCTCCCTAATGAGGTTGATTGTGGTTTTCTGTGCTGTCCTTTCTACCATGTGCTATAGGGGTGTTAGTCCTAATATTTTTTCCATGCTAATTGTAGGACATGTTCTCATTGCTCCCGTTATGCAGATACATGCAAGTCTCTGTACTTTCGTGAGTTCTTTCTTTTTTGTTACTTGTTTTGCTTTATCAGCCCAGGCTATAGCTCCATATGTAAGTAACGGTCTTACTATTGCGGTGTACATCCATAGCAGGGTTTCTGGCCTGCATCCCCAGTTTCTTCCTGCTATTCTTCTGCACACCATCAGGGCTCGTGTTGCCTTTGTGATGGTTGAGCTGATGTGTTCTCTAAATGTTAGTGTTTTATCTAGTGTAATACCCAGATATTTGACTTCATTTTTAAGTTCTATCACAAATGAAACATTTAATAGATGACCAATGTCTTGTGCAGGTTTTCAGAAGATTTCCTACATACTTTTTTGATTAATGGATACCTATGAAAGACGTAAATCGTCCAATAAAAGCATTTACAAATTCGTTCCTACAGTTCTTATAAAATATTTTATCATCTAGTATATTTTGCATATAGTCTTTTTGTGTAGCCTTATTAAATTAATGCCATCAATCTTTCCACGGCTTATATACGTTTAAAGGCGATCTTCGCTATCTTTGAGCAACACTCTATTCTGAATATCCGTTTATCTGCTTGACTGACCACGAGTCCCCATCAGTAGGCACGATTCGCCCAGGTTCATACACGGTCGTATAATCAATTCACGAATTGCCCAAGGAAAACGAAATTTTGTTCAACCGTTTAAAAATCTCAATTAAACCAGAATTGTTTTATTTTATTATGTATTATGAAAAATAGCCTATAAAAATATAATAGGGGAGCATAATAAAAATAATTGGTACGTTGTACGTTCAAACGTGGACATTCATTTGTAGTTATACAGACATCCGGGACCTTTTAGACCGAATTTTCTATGGCAATGTTATCTTTCAGAAATTTCAAATGATAAAATTGAACTTCTACTACTCTATCAATATAACCCCGCTGTTATACCTTGGTCAGTATAAGCAAATTTCTAAGTTATACAGTAAATACACTGAGTGTATAATGTGTGGAGGGTAAAAGTCATTTATTAGCGAGAAAGAAAGGGGTTGCTTATAACCTCTTACGCCGATAATTTGCCGGCTTCTTTCCGTGGAGACGGGCAGGGGTACTTAATATTAAATTTTAGAAAAATAAATAAATAATGTTTATGCGGAAACAGCGAACCGTAAAAGACAACAAAATAATAAAATAAAGTAAACCAAAGAAAATTCACTAACCGAAAAATTAGCTTTAGAAAAGAACGCAATATTTACATGAGAAAACAGAAAAACAAACACATTTATTGCAACAGCAAACTAAAACATTAATCCAAAAATCTGAAACTAAACTTTTCTGCGAACTAGTGTCCAGATCTGCTTCTTTTCCAGGCGAATAAAATCCCCGCTTCTGGGAGTGTGGAGCACCTCTGCAGACGAGTGGGTCCGCAGTCGCCTTCGTTGATTTCTTATTTTTTTTCCTGATTCTATGATCCGTCCAGGCCGTAGTGATCCGTCTCGACGCACACTCCCCGGCTCCCTCCCCTGTCCTCTCATAATTCTATCCTAGGCTCTCTTAATTTTGATTCACTCATCGCCTATTAATATAGGTGGCATTATATCATGTTACGAGTTACGAACGTAACAAGCCTAGCCCATCGGAAAATAAATAAATAAAGTTAAAACAAACCGACCACTTGGTGTTTGCACGAAAAATGGCCAATGTTTGGAAATGAAAATTTTCTCAGCCTTTTAAGGCAGAGACCGGAGCTGGGCCTCATTTTTTAGACAATTTTAAATTGAACAAAACGATTTTTTAAATTTTTTCCTTGCTTCAGTTGTTCATGAATAAATCCATAAATTCGGAAGATAGAGTGAATTGACTTTTACACAAGCACGCAAAAAACCCAGTTTTTTTCACAAAATCGCGAATAACTCGAAAACTTGAAGTTTGCGTAAAAAGTACAAAAATTGTCGTTTCTGATTTTTTAAATTTACATATGAATGACTGAAGTTAGGAAAACAAAAAAAAATTTCTTCAGAGTAAAATTTTCTAAAAACTGATCCCCAGTATAGGTCTATGGCTTAAAACCATTAGAATAAATGCATTTCCAAAGACTTGCAAAAACCGGTGGTAGGTATTTTTATGGACAGTGTGTAATAAGAAGGATCTTCCCACTTGCACCAAGGCGCCTGGGTAAGCGTGCTGTCACTTAGGGAAGTAAAGAGAGCACCTCCTGTTTGGTGCAGCTTAAATCTCCCTTTGTCAGGTGGTGTTGAGGGTGGCTGAGGAAGCGAGTTCTTGCAAGATTAATTAACGTCTCGGCGTGTCTGAAGTAGACAGACGAGGCGACTTACGCGAGGTTTGTACCTCCTTGACAACCGGTAGCTTACTAATTAATGCAATTAACGTCTTGCAGGGAAGGGACAGCCCTGGCGATATTGCCTTAGTTAGAGGGAAAAGGCGTTTGATCGGCCGAATCTATTTCGCACGTTTCGACTCTTTGTAAACAAACACGGATTATTGGCGGGTTTAATTGTTCATTTCGGGGATGTTTGAGAAGGTCGGATTCGAACACCTTGTATAATATTGGAGAAAAAATTTACCTTTAAATAAAAAATATTTTCAATGATCCTCGTAAATTTAAACGAACCCCTTAAAAGAAAAAATTCCAAAATTCAAATAATTTATTTTGTGTAGTTCATGGAAGAAACATTGCAAATAAATCATTACTATTTATAATAGAATAATATTCTCAAACACAAAGAAAAAAAATTATCATTCGTATTTGGTTTGTTTATTGATAACTATTTTTATCGTTATATTAATTACAATATACTGATTTTAATGTAAACCAAATTATACGAGAAATTAGAAATTCATCAGTTTTAATAAAACTATTTAATTCTGATGGTTTACATGGAACTTCACCAAAACAGCGTAAAATCATTTAGCGATAGAATAAACTTAATTTATTGTACGATATATATACATCGGACATGTCGGGTTTGGATTCAGGGCCGCTGGATTCGAACCCGGGTCCTTTGCCTTACAGCGATGAGCGTAGTGTAACGCTTAAACCGTTGCAGCCCCCGCCCCTCCCAGTTTTTCTTTTAATTACCCGTCTATTTAATAAACTGTTTACGTTTGATGAATTGTTCTTATTGCATAAACATTTTTTTAATCCTCTTACATACAAAAAATTCGTTTAATCAGTAGAATTTCGTTACTTGCGAATAATTCGGTCTTTCCTAAGATGTCAACGAGTGATTTTCGTGTAATTTATGAGTCAGTCGGTCAATACGATGTCCAAACGGTCCATAAACGAAGTCTCGTGGAATGACTGATGGGGATTATTTAAAAATTTCGTGAAGAGGCTTTAGTTTTGAAGAAAAAGCTGAAAGGTTGTACTCCCGTCGTCTCGAATCAACCGCCAAAAAAAGAAATCACCAAGACGTTTGCAGAACACTCCTTCGCCGAAGTAGAAACGGATAAAATTGTTACTTAAAATGAAAATTGGATTATGTATTGTACTAGAACGATAGACGTTTCGATCAGTTCTTATGTAAAACTGGAACAGATCATTGTGGAGTGTTTAAGGTCAACCACAACGTTTTGAAAAGGCTCTTTGGGCGACTTTTTTATGTATAAACCACATCATGTACCGTGATTAGCTGATGCTGATTTAAAAAAAACTATGAGTGCATTTGATATAAACTAGTAAACAATTTTGCTCGTTCTTTTGTAAAACTCGAACAAATCATGTAGTAGATGATGGGGTTTGGTACACAATATCTATAGACACAACTAACCCGCTAGACACCAACCGTGTCTATAGCATCACATGTCAATGCGGATACACTTACATCGGCCAAACTGGAAGGAAACTAAGAGATCGATTCAAAGAGCATCTTAGATCCTTCAGAGACAATGACGGAAAATCAAATTACGCCACACACTTAATACACCACAACCACGAAGCAAACACAATAGAAACAAGCGTGACATTAATACACAACGCACAAAAAGGACGAAAACTAAACATATTAGAGAACCTCGAGATATACAAACAAATACAATAACACTTAAAAACGGAAAACTTATAAACGCACAAACAAACTCACAATCACACACCACCTTCACACCACTAAAAACACTTCGTAACAAAAAACGAAAACGTTCAAAAGAAAAAAACATTACAACCAACACCAAGAAAAAACAAAAAACCAACAACTCACAAATAATAACCGACCAAAAAAAAAAAAAAAAAAAAAAAAAAAAAAACAAGACCGACCAACGGACACGGAGACCACGCCCACTAACGCAACGCCCCCAGCTACATGCAACAGACACAACACTATATAAACCCCCGTGCAGACTAAATGGCAGACAGTTTATCACTGAAGATGGCGTAATGCCGAAACGCGTTTGATTAACTCAAACAATAAACCCGCGAGTGAAGACAGACCCAGTAAGTGCCCGTGTGCCGGTTTAACATGAAATCATGTAGTATTTGTGTATGTGGTATATGGCTAGTAAATTAACGTGTAGTATTTAGTGACGACTTTCAGTTAATGATTATTTGATAAGATGTCGTCTTGTGTGATGAGGGTTTAGAAAAACATTTTCTTTGTCGTGTCAACGTTTCGATCTTTATTTAGATCATCTTCAGGGCTCAAACTGTTGAAAGTGTTCGCACTTCCGCGACAAATCTAGATAGAAAACTTTGAACTCTGATGATGACCTAAATGAAGATCGAAACAGTATAGAAGAGAACAGGTTTTTCTAAACTTACAATCACACAAGACCTATAAATAAAATTGCTTGTTCTTATGTGAAACTGAACTCATTGTGATATGTTCCAGGTCTACAACAACGTAAAGGTCATCAATCTTGGGCTACTTTTTTTAAGTAAAACCATATGCCACCGTTCCAAATGCAACTAGGGCGATTTCTTTTTGTAAAAAATTAACGCCTTTATATCATGGCTTTTGGCTTAAGCTGGGGTTAAAGCATCGATAGAATTTGCCTGCCGGGATAACCTTCCAAATGTAGATGCCAATCAAAAAGGATTTTCGACTGAATATATATCCCTTGGCCGTCGGTGATCGGTTTGAAGAATTCACGAGGCTTACTCTTTGTAATGCACCCATTGGTAATCTATCGGCAGTTTCATTACGCCGAATTCCCTCACGCCCTTTATCCCGGAAAAAGTAAACTGAAGCATTTCTTCACTTTTCCAATTGGCTTAGACGTTCAATGATCTGGAGGAGGAATTTTTCTATGGATTCTATGCACTTCTGGAGGCCGAGAGAAAATGTTTACAAACTTCTATCCGTCTATAGTCCTTGTCAGTATATACAGGGGTAGTACGATTTTAAATTATTACAAAAATAATAACACTGAACATTAAACAACAATAATAAGACCCAGAATAACCTATGGATCATTAATATGGTGGAACAAAGCTCACCAATAAGTAGCTACCCGAACATTAGGCTGCTTACAAAGACTAGCAAACCTATGTATCACAGGGGCGATGAGAACAACCCCCTACAAATGCACTAGAAACCTTGCTAAACCTACCTCCACTAGAAATATTCATACAGGGAGAGGCTGGGAAAAGCTCATTCAGGCTCCAAAAACAATTAAATTGGAAAGGAACCAAACAATTCGGGCACAAAATCATAATTAACAAAATCAGACACCCATTACTAGAAATGGGGACTGACTACATGGTCCCGGAAACAATCTTCACAACCTCCTTCAAAATCTCAACAAGACTATAAAGGAGAGGAAGAACAGGAGAACATCGCATACTATGGTATGGTATACGGATGGCTCCAAATCAAATGAAGGGACCGGATCAGGTGTTTTCTGCACAAGCCCAAAATATGAGCAAACTCATTAGGGAAGTACACCTCGGTCTTTCAAGCAGAAATACATGCTATCAATGCTTGTGCTCTGGAAAATCTTAAAAGAGGTTACACTGACAAAAAAATCCTCATAAGATCAGACAGCCAAGCACTGGCATGTACAAGGATTACATCAAAATTAGTCGGTGAATGCATCCAAAATCTCCAAAACCTGGGAAGACACAACAAGGTAACGGTATCCTGGGTGCCAGGGCAGAGGGGAGTTTTGGGTAATGAAGAAGCAGACAGACTGGCCAGAGGAGGATCCGCAAGACCATACATAGGCCCCGAGCATATCCTTGGTATATCAAATACAAACACAGAATCCTCCATCGCAGAATGGATCCAAATAAAACAAAGAGAAAAATGGATAAACTAGCAGTGCTAGACATAGTAAACTCATGATAAAACAACCCTCACCAAAGCTAGCAAAAACACTACTACAATTGGAGACCGGCCACTGGCATCTGAGAAAACATCTACATAACATGCGCATATACAATGATGATCCCATTTGCAGACTATGCAATGAGGAGGAGGAAACAGCCACTCATATCATCTTCGAATGCGAAGCAACGGCTCAATGGAGGTTCAATCTGACGCACAAAAATGACTCAGAGAACCACATTGAAGCAATAACAGTCAATGACTTGATACTTCTGAGAAAGCGGATCGAATCTATTGACTAAACTAAGGAACTAGGAAGGTACAATAAGCCAGAAGGCTGCAGTGCCTGGGGCACACAAACCCCACTTCCTAGTACCCTTGCCACCATTCCATTCCATTCCAAACAACAAACTTAAAGAATCAAATCACACTGAAATACTTTGTCAAATTTCCCAATATATTGTATTCAGTGATGCATAATTTACAAATAGGGCAAAATTAGCTGGGATATTTTTATTATTTAAATATTAAAAAAAAACAGGAAAGTAGAAAAAATATTTATGAAAAACAGAAATTCCATATGTAGATTTTTATAAAATAAGATTTAACATATATAAACAGATAAGCAAATGTTGTTTCAGTGTGTTAGCCGCAAATCAACTAACCAATAATGCTTTTGTTTTTTTCTGACCGTCCTTGTAAAATACTTGAAAGGGACGAAGTATAGACTTATTTTTCTTTGTCAACATTTGTGTTGGAAGGGGGGTGAGGAGCAGTGAAAGATTTTTACGATGTGGCCATTACCCGGTCTCGTTTACTGCACGTTTGCGTCGGCATAAACCTACGGAACGGCCACGGGGGTTGTTACTTAAGTAACGCAGTATGTTCAACTATCACCTCCGTCTAATCACAGAGCGAGTGCTCTTCTCGTTCACGCCCTTTTAATGAGACATTGGGTAAGTGAGCACATGGCTCGACACGGTCCGAATCTTTAATGTTTTGGTGTTTTTAGATTTGGTCAGTTCCTTCCGTCAGGCCATTATTTGAGGTGAGTCATAAAGCTGTTTGTTTAGTTATTTTAATATATTCGTCGTGAAAGGAATACGTTGTTGGCTCTTTCTGACGGATAATTTTGAGTATTGTGTTGTATTCCAGGTCATTGTGATCGTCGCTACTTTTTCTTTTTCATTTGAATGTTTTAAATAATGTTAGGTGAACTTGGTCAGCACAAAGGGCAAACATAAGCGAGATTTATATCGTAGATATTTTTAATTTTGTCGTATCAGATCATTTCAGCGATTTTTTTTCACTAGTTTGGTCGGTAAAATATGTTTCACAATTAACTTGAAGTTTGTTTAAGACTTTTTTTTGCTAAAGTTAATGATTTCTGAATTAAATGAGTGGACTATAGAATTCCACACCATCACAGTACTAACAGTAATGACAGAACTCGGACGACACATGCTATGAGAAGCCAGCCAACTGTCAAGGAGGTCCCGAGGACATCGTCGATTAAGCGGACGTGGCGCGTTCTCGCGATGGGTGGTTGCTGTGGAACTTCACGAATCGAGAACGGATCAGTTCGTTGACAGAAGGAATGTTGAGGTCTTTGTGGATAGTGAAATCAGTAACGTAGTAAAGTCGGAAGGATTGAATGCGTTGGATGATGGATGACTTGGTAAAACTTCACAGTTCTAATTTCTAGTTGTACAGGTCTTCTGTTGTTTTGGGTGGGGATTCCACGTCAGTCTGCTGCCTAGGTTTGGATAGAATAGAAGTCGGAATCACTTTTTTGTTGATGTACAGTGGAGGACAAGAATGTTTTTTTTTTTTTTTTTCAATGTGAACATAATACTGATTAAAATGTCCTTCATTCGGTCTTTTCCTCCAGGTTTTGCACTTGCCTTCAATAAGGTCATGGTTTCCTTGAATATTGGAGGTAGCATGGGAAGGATTCCATTAGAGGACAGAATTGCGGTATCGTCCGTATAGGTTGTTAGGATATTGTGGTGTGCGTCAGCTGTGTAGATGGTGAAAATGATGGGACCACGAATACTCCCTTGTGCGTAGCCGATTTGCATCGGACTGATCTTAAGTCTATTTTATTAGTGTGGAGAAGTTTGTCTTGGCGTTACCTTTATACACTTTTTATACACTAAATCTAGATTATTTTTGTTGTTTTGTGATCCTAGGTTCTTTTCTTGTAATTTGTCTATTTTCAAATGGTGTAAAGGATTTGTGTTCTGTTGACAGTAACTGAACTAACGTTAATTCGTGTTTTTATTGAAATTCATTAATAGAACCTGGTGGGAAGTGTGGGTCGACAAGATGTCCTAATTTGACTTAGGTGTGGTGGTTGGCATAAACCTTAAAGCATAGGCGTAGTTGGCTACCTCCGAAGACTTTTTTGTTAAAATGCTCTCAGAGAGTTGACTAACGCAAAAGTTAAAATTAAAGCCAAGGTAAACTTTCACCCTCTCCCTAAATATGAGGAGGAACGCACAAGTCTTAATACAGACAAAACGCTCTTAGGGGAAGTTGACAGGCGTAAGTGGCATTAGAGGCAACGCACTCGGCCTGGAACAGAGAGACGTACTGGACTCGGAGTGTGTGTTTAGTTCCGTTTAGGCTCCGGGACGGTTAGTTTAAAGTTTTAATCCCCGCTGTTCAACAGCTGATGAAGCCAAGGGCCGTGACAAAGTCATAACGCGGCTCATCTTAACGAAAATAATTTCTATAATTTTAAATAATAAATAATAATATTCTATTTTATCTATTACTTATGAGGTTTTCCCTCTGTAGGATTGCTTCAGATTTTATGATCTAATGTTTTCTTAAACGACAAGACGAACATTAGAAATTAGATTAAACTGTTAGCAGGAAATCCCATAAGTGTAGGAACAGAGTTTAGATTGGCGCCAAGAAAATCAGTGTTGCCAAACGAACTCGTGGAATTAACTCATCTTTAGTGCTCAAAGTGTTTGTTTTCTTTGTAGATGTGTCATTCCTGTTTGTCGTGTTGAGAGTGCCACATCCAAACTGAAAACAAACACTTTGAGCGCTGAAGATGATATCAATCAAGTTCGAAACGTTGGCAGAAATGTTTTTCTAAAATCTACGTTACACCAGACCGCATCTCAAGGCCTCCGAATAATCGCCAAGTGACGGTCGCTAAACACTACACATTTCTTGGAATTAGGTATATTTGCTAAATTTGCTGTTGCCTTAAGGCTACGCTGGACAAGAAGAAATTTGCCATCTGCCCAATCGACTCTCTTTTTTGTACGTTTGCTGCCATTTTGTTTCTCAAGTTTAGGTACATCCTTCTTACGTGCCAGTACCACGTTAATTTTTTCCTAATGATCCAATCTTTGACGGTGCACAATATTTCTATTTCTTTCTTCTACTTTTCCAATTCGAACCCCTTTTGTCGTTTGTTAGGCCCTTATTTCAAAGCAAGGAATGAAGAGCCTTTGTTAACTCTTGGAAAATTTGTAGTTTTTGGAAATCTTTTGCGTTTCGGAAGTTCAAAGCTTTTAACTGATCCTTAATAGTTTTAATTTGATAATTGTTACTATTTCGGATGTGAATTTAAATCGGATCAAATCCAACATGTTTGTACAAATACATAAGCGCAGAGTTGAAGTTCTCGCAGTCTACAGGCAATTCCAGCCTTTGTAAAGTAAAAGAAATTGCTGGCGGGTCTCGAGAACCCCTCACCGGACGTTGGGTCCGAAGTCTGGGTGGGCACCGTGTGCTGTAGACAGGTCAAGTCAGCACCTAACGCAGTTCCTAGATCCAAACTCATTCACATTCTCACTCATTCTTATTTACATTCTCTTGTGTACCGTTCACGTAGGGAAGTTGAATAATCGATATTACTCCGTCATCCTGTGCACGTTATATAACTAACCAAATGGATGATGGTCGATGGGATACTCAATATTCTTATAACGCGTATTCACACTAATAAATACATTCACTTTCTACCTATACTAGGGGCCTATATATAACAAAACAGACTGTTTCCTCCAAGGATCGGAATAGGGGACCCAGATATTCCATGCTGTGCTTAAGCACGGTTCTCGCATTCCACCTACACACTCACTACACACTGGCCCCCCAAATCCTTTTGTAAGGATTAACGTTTCATTTTGCTAATTCCATTCTGATTTTGAAGCAAACCCAGCACTACACACATTTACGCTAATAAATGCATGGGAACCTGTAACACAAAATCGTACCAAAGGAGCAGAAACAGTTTATTTTTTTAAGATTAATATTTCATTTTGCTAATTCCATTCTGATTTTGAAGCAAACCTAGCACTATTCACATTTACGCTAATAAATACATTCGAACCAAATTGTAATATAAAATCTTATCAAATGACCAGAACCAGTATATTTTTTATGAGGATTTTTTAAGCAAACCCAGCACTATACACATTTACGCTAATAAATGCATGGGGACCTGTAACACAAACTCGTACCAAAGGACCAGAAACTGTTAATGTTTTTATATTTTTTTAGGATTAAATAAAGAAGGAATTGCATGTTTCAATTAAGTGGGACTCGTCGAGAAGCTTGTCTCTTCATGGCAGACGTTTTTGGCCAAAGGTAAGTGACCTTGTGTTAACCTCGCATGGCCTATCCTTAAAATGGTGGGGATGACCCTTCTTCTATGAGTCCTCATCCGCCTTTTCTTTGCTCTAGCTGTTGATATTCTTGTGTAATTGAAATACTGCTTCCCCGACCGTTACGTGTACAAGATGTTCGAGCGATAGAAACTATAAAAATTACTAGTTTTTATGGTAGTCATATGAAATAAGCATGTTCCAACTCAGCCAGTCTCATGGGAGATGTACGCAGATTTAAGTTGCATCGGACCACCTAGGCTTGGCCTATGGCGTCCCTCGAATGCGTGTGGCCGGTGCGGGCGAATCGTTGACTGAGACCTTTGACCGTAGACAGTGCTCACCTAGGGGGTGGGTAGCAATCTCACTTAAATCCGAAACCGTTGCCGGGGCGTTTCCCGGAAGTTTCTACGCTAGGGAAGCCTCTGTACTCAGAGATATAGAGTGCGCCATCTCTATCTAGGGAGTACGCGGGTCGGGTGGCCGATGAAAGTCGGTCAGCCGGCCTTGCGTGCGACACTACCCGTTTTTGGCGAAGTGCAGGTGTGGCGGTAACAACCCTTCGGGGTGCGAAACCACTACACCGTTGTTTCGACGACGGTGCGTCAGCTTGCAGTTTGGGAATCGGCCTGTCCGGTAGGGGCTTATAGCCTAGGTACGGACATTAAAGATCCTCAAAGTCAGCCAGACGTTGAGTCCAGAAAGGGAAAACATGTCCTTACGAAATTGTTAGATATACCAGCATAAATAATTAAGCATTAACAATACGATTCTCCGAATTATATCGTAGCGTGATTTGTTTTTCCTAATTTGGTTTTGAGTTTTCAGAAGGTATTGACAAAATAAACAGATATTTTGTCTTAAGTGTGTGTATACGCAACGTGATTTTTGTGTTCGACCTCTGCCCGATTGCTTTTCTCCTGTGTTTCCCCCATCCGTGTCACCCCCTTTGTCACACCCTGGCAAACGGGAATCAACAGGTGAAGTGATGTTCGACGTCTCACTTGCAGTCAACCTTTTGTTTTAAAGAAACGAGCAGTCGAGAAACCAGTCCAATTTTTTCAACCTCCCATAAAATTATTGACGATGATTAATGATTAATTATCCCATCTTCCCATTTTGTCCACAATTACATGGAGTTAAGTCAACAATTGTGTAAACAATAAATAGAGTTGGGTTTCTTATTCACTCATTGAATCAAAGCCCAATAATTTATTTTTGGAACTAGTATAAAGTATGTATAGTAATTAGAGTGATTAGAAATAATATGGTTAAATAAATAGTTTGTTAACCATTATCACATAATGTAAATGAATTTGTTTAAAAGTTTTTTTAAATAATAATTATTTATTTGTCTTATAAGTCACTCGGTCGCGAAATATCTTCAGCAGTATTGTTACTGCACTACTCGAACCAATGACCTCCGGATCAGCTGTCATCACTTCTGCCCTCGTGACCTCGTAGCTAATTATTTCACCTCGCCGAGATTCTAATACGATTTCGCAAGATTGGAATATCAACATGTAACTGGGAAATGCTAGAAGTTGCCGGTTGGGATGATTAGTTGGTGAGGACAGAAGTCATGATAGCTCGACAGGGTACTGATCCGAAGATCGTGGGTTCGGTGCACGCTCTTGATCTTAATTTTTCATTCAATGCATACCTTTCATCTCAATTGAAATAAATACATTTGCTAATAGGATCTACTAAAAAAACTTGATTTGGAAGCAAACCCAACACATTTATGCTGATAAATAGATTCAGATCTAATTCTAACACAAAATCAAATCAAAGGACGAGAACCAATTATTGTTTTCTACAAGGATTAATGTTTCATTTTCTCATTCTATCTGATTTTGAAGCAAACCCAGCACTATACACATTTACTCTAATAAATACATTCGAACGTAAGTGTAACAAAATCAGACCAAAGGAACAGAATCTGTTTATTTTTTATAAGGATTTTTGAAGCAAGCCCAGCACTATACACATTTACTCTAATAAATACATGCGAACCTGTAACACAACATCGTACCAAAGGACCAGAAACAGTTTATTTTGTTATATTTGTTTAGGATTAATGTTTCATTTTGCTCATTCCATGCTAAATATGAAGCAAACCCAGCACTATACACATTTACGCTAATAAATACATTCGAACCTAATTGCAAAACAAAATCTTTGGTATGATGACCAGAGATGTTTTGTTTTTTTAAGGATTAACGTTTCTTTTTTTTCTTTCCTTCTTCATTTTTTTTACGAGGGTTCGCAACAGCAGAGGTCATATAAACCCTCAGGGTGCCGGTGTTTTTGAGAAAAAGCCCTTGTGTAAGTATGTCGGGTTCGAATGCAGGGTCACTGGATTTTGGACCCCCCCCCATTTTGCTCATTCTACTCTGATTTTGAAGCAAACCCAGCACTATACACATTTACGCTAATAAATACATTCTAGCATAACTATAACACAAAATCCTGCCAAAGGACCTGAACCAGTTTATTTTTTATAAGGATTAATGTTTCATTTTGCTCATTTTAACAGATTCTCTATATATTGTTTTTTATCTTTATCTGATCCTGGTCTGCCTATCATTGCTATTTCTTAATTGTAACGTGTTTCGGCATTTCGCCATCTTCAGTGTGAAACAATATTACTTTTTTGATTATATAATTTTAGATTGCAAAAATTTCTATTTTAAAATTGTGCGTTAAAACATTTTTTTAAACTGAAGATCCATATCATTGTATCATGGAGCCTATCATGTTCCATTAACTTTTGGGTTATCATGAATGTTTGCAATAAAACGTTTCTCGTCATAACAGTTTCACTGTACTTACGCTACTCTGCCATGCATTTTGTCTAAATTTTTGTATCCCAGTCTTTCGTGTTTACGCGTCATTACGCATGGTGCTCGCTTGTAGCGTTTATTAAAGTGTAAAGTTATCTTAGGCGGTTGTTTCGTGTTTCTGGCGACAAATAGGTAAAGTTTGTCTTGCGGATCATTTAAGAAGGTCGTTAATCTCCCTGTCATCCTACTCGTTCTCCCACTTCTCCTAACGAAGGGGAATGAGAAAGGAACGCTTCCGAATATCGGAAGCAGCAGTAATATTTACGATATTTACCATGTTCATGTTGGCCAATACAAATATTCCTTAAATCGTAATGTATGGTGTTTAGGGACCGTCACTTTTTTTTTTTTTTAATTTATTTATTTATTAAAGCTGGTCTTATTAGACCAACCATTAATTTTACAATAATATTATAGAATAAATAAAAATTTACATTCTTATAAACCCATTGGTACAATAAGATTTACATTTCACTATTAACTATTCACTTTTATCTACATAAGTTCATACGGCTTTGTTCGTTTTAATCTTCTGACCATGTTTCGGTTATGTAAGAGTTTGGACGCCTCCACGTTCTCGTACTGGCTGAGGTGAGCCTGGTGTTTGGCGGCAAATCGTCGTATTTCCGCCGTGACTTCAGGGATCTTAAGATCCCTATGTAAGTCCTTATTCCTTATGTACCAAGGTGCATTGACCATGTTACGTAGGATTTTATTTTGGAGCGTTTGTATGAGTTTAATATTGCTATGTTTGGTGCAACCCCATAGTTGTATACCATATATCCACATGGGCTTTATGACTTGTTTATATAATAGTATTTTATTTTGTATAGCAAGATTGGAGCCACGTCCTATCAACCAGTATAGTTTTCTATACCTTAAACCTATCTCTGTCCTTTTTTTCTTCACGTGTTCTTTCCATCTCAGCTTAGCATCTAAGTTCATTCCCAAATATTTAGCTGTATTGCTGTATGGTATAGTAGTTCCATCGATTGTGAGCGACGGAACATGGTCCACCTTTTTGTTTGTGAAGATCAGATGAACTGATTTATGTTCATTTAGCTTGATTTTCCATTTTTTTGTCCATTCGTTTATCTTATTACATGTATTTTGGAGGATTTTGGTTGAATGGTTGATAGTCGGTCCTAGTGATATCACCGCGGTGTCATCTGCAAACGTTGCAATTTTTACTCCATCTATTTTCGGAAAATCACTGGTGTATAGCAAGTAAAGCAGTGGACCTAATATGCTACCTTGTGGCACTCCTGAATTTATTGCTTTTAATTTTGAATATTGATCTTCTTGTTTGACTCTAAACAGTCTGTCAGTTAGGTACGAATTGATAATATCGACATACTGCTTTGGCAGCATACCTTTTAGTTTAATGATGAGTCCTTCGTGCCAGACCTTGTCAAAAGCTTGCGAGACATCAAGGAAGATAGCAGAACAAATTTGTTTTTCTTCGAGAGATTTTTCTATTACATCTGTTACTCGGTGAACTTGGCCTATTGTTGAGTGTCTTGTTCGGAATCCAAATTGATGGTCAGGAATGATTTTCTTTTTTTCAACGATACGTTTTATTCGTTTTAATAATAACTTTTCGAAGAGTTTAGACACTGTCGTTAGTAACGATATCGGTCTATATGATTTGACCTCGTTAGCCGGTTTTTAGGGACCGTCACTTGTAGATTATTTACAGTCGTGAGATGCAGTCTGCTTTGACTAGGTTTTCGAATAACATTTTATTTATCGTGCCAACGTTTCAAACTTTATTGAGATCATCTTCAGACCGTAGAATAATAATCGTTACATCCATCCGCCTTAAATGTTTCCAATCGCACCGTCAATATTGACATAAATGCTCCCTTGTTTGGTAGCTGCTTTGAGAAGGTGAGAGTGATTATAATCAGTTTATAGATAACTGGTATCAATAAATTTAATAATATATTCGGTAGGATCATGGCTGAGGTCCAATGAATGTTCTTGTGTTGAAACCACGCTCAGCTTCGGTGTTTTTATTAATATTGCTATTAATAGTTTTAAATCCACTGTAACAGAACGTACATTTAAGCGCATGGTGTTCAGTGACCGTTAGCCAATGATTATTTGCAGATTGTGATGTGCGGTCTGGTGTGATGTAGGTTTTAGAAAAAACATTTTCTTTATCATGCCAACGTTTCGATCTTTATTGAGAACATCTTCAGTGCTCAAAGTTTGTTTTCTGCGTAATTGTGTCATTCGTATCGAATGTGACTGTCAACACGACAGACAAGAATGACACATCTACACGTAAAACGAACACTTCGAGCACCGAAGATGATCTCAATAAAGACCGAAACGTTGGCTTGGTTGTAAGCTTCATGCCTTTTCATCAATAAAAAATGTACACCATTTCCTTTAAGAGTCTACTGCCAAGTAGATCTTCATGCGTAATCATTTTCACCTCGACAAAATTGAATTTATGAGTTTTTTTCATGGCAATGTTTTGACAAAGAAGTACCTCAAATCATAAATATGTTGTCTTATTCTTTCTCTCAAGTTGGGATCCTACCATATTTTTTAATAACAACTGGTCGATCGCCTTTACATCGCGCAATTTAATGTCATGTACAATCTCTCAGTGATCTATGTAATTTATTAGTGGTTTTGTAAAAAAATAATTAAATTAAATAAAAGATGGCCTTTTCTGCTCCAGAAAGCAATGTAGAGTTTTTCAAACGCGATAACATTGAGATTTTAAACGGTTCCGTTTTAAACTTTAAAATAAAAATAAAAATGGACCAAAATAAAAAAAAGTGGGATTACAGATGCTCTGTATATAATGAGAACTGAATAACGACGTCCCATGAAACAAAAATAAAATCTTATTTACATAGGATTGGGGCTCGTAGGAGTTCTCTAAAAGGGTTATATCCCTGAATCACATACTGGGGGTCCTTGATGACCCGTTGTTAGGACTGGCATTATCCAGCCCTCAGTTAAAGGCAATATACGGTTCCGTAATAAGGAACGTCAGATGAAAGAGGCAAAGCCCCTTGTTTATAAGTAAAGCACCGTGAGGATACAAAAGCGATTCTTTTCCATTCTTAGCGCCCCTATCATTTCTTCACCCTTACACACTCAAGTCGCTAAACCCCACTTACATAGAAATACGTGAAGAATACAAAATAAGGATTTTGATATTGCTTCTCTTATTTGTCGTTTAAGAGAATAAAATAAAAATTGGCTTGCTATATAATGAACCTATCGACCATTTTGGATTATACGATTTTTTTTCCTACGTTAACGAGATTAAACGATTAATTTAATTTAAAATATAAATTTATCCAACTAAAATTTTTGCAAATTCGCCGGAAAAATATTTTACACCTGTATAATCATTATTTTGTTTTTCTTTGCGTATAATTTAAGATTCCCCATAGGAAAAATAAATTACCACGATAAGCCCTAAGTAAAGCACTTATCTTAAATGTTAAAATATAAAGAATAAACTAATCTAATAATTTTTCATTTAATTTATAAATATGCTATGTGTGTAGAGCATATTTAATGTATAAACATGCTCATAAAATGAGGAAAATAAACCGTATTTGCAAAAAAAAGCCTTGGTTTTAGTCCTCTTATAATCTAAACGTTTAATCATATTTAATAGCAATTTTTTATAGTGTCCATCGTAATTTTGTGGAATTCCATAATAAATTGATGGGTAGGAAATAAGTTTTCTTTTCCACAACAGGCGTTTATTTTGTCAGACCCGTTTCGGTCCAATATAGGCATCTTCGGTGACTTTTTTTTGTAAATAAAGCAGTTTGTTAAAAGTTAATTAAAACATAAAATAAAAAAGTAAAAATAACAATAAAAAAATTAGTGAATATGACATTTTTATTTACTTTTTATATTTGTATCTAACTACTTTTTTATTTTTTTAAAGTCACTAATGATGGCCTATATTACAATTATCATAAAAGTGACTTTTTTAAATTAAAGAAGTTTGTTAAAAGTTTATACAAAATTTTTAGAAAAAGTCACTGAAGATGACGTTTTTATTTTTTAAATTTGTTTATTTAAAAAAAATATTTTTAACTACCGTTTAAGAAACATCTTTATTTTCTTTAAATTTCTTTAAAAGTCACTGAAGGTGGTCTATATTATAATTATTTTATGTGGTGATTAGTGACCGTTAGTCGATGATTATTCACAAATCGTGATGTACGTTTCAGAAAAACATTTTATTTACCGTACCGACGTTTCGACCTTTATTGAGATCATCTTCAGGTCCTGGGATTTACAAACATGGTTCAAATTTAACAAATACATGTAGTATGTGGAAAATTGAATTTATACAATGCAAAAAATATTTTTTTATTATAATCAATCAACTTACTTAAAAAAAAAATTGTGTCTTAAAACCAAACAGTGCGTATATCATAAGTATCCCAGTGCCCGTTCAACATTGTACCAAAGGTGTAAGCTTTGAAATCGTAAAAAATCCTTAAATGTTGTGTTTTTCACTTATCCGTTTTTTCCCAGAGGATGGGTTTTTGCTTGTACCTCAGCAGGCTGTAGGAAATGGAAGACCCAACATTTCTGATGAAACCTCGAGGAGTGACGCGTACCACGCATCCTTTGAATATGAACGTTAGGCGCTGGAGCTGCTCAGATTGGTAATCGAAATAGGGCACATCAGACATGACAATGACCCTGAGGTTAAGTTTGTGCATAGTTTAGAGTTGGCTACTATGCTTGCAGTAATGTATATAGTGCGTGGTGTTAGATGTTATAAGAATTGTAGTATCCTGTATGATTGCGCATATAAAAATTCTGAAATAGCATGACCTATGTGTAAGCTGTGTGTACTATGTTTGAAATATATTTTCTGTATGTAAATCATTTTCTCTTTTGGCAACATGTTAAATTTGTATATACATGGCTATATTGTATATACATACTGGTTAAATGTCTATTATATTTGGATTTCCCTTGGTTTCTAGAATTTTGTAAGATCTCATTTTTTTTCGTTTTCTCTCTCTCATTTTGTCAATGTCTCCTCTCTCTCCTCTTCCTTTAGAACCCTTTCCCCTGTGACGTTTTCGCAAGTCTGTTCTTGACATCCCCCTTCCTCCGAGGGTTCACCGTCGTCGTCCTATCCGATATTAATAACAAAACACGCGCGGCTTCACATTTTTAATACCTTCTCTTTTACTCGGACAAAAGCCGAGGTTTTTGCTTGGCATTTTTTTTTTAATCATACGCTCCTCTTTTTCGGTCTCCGTGTATCTTTTATACCAGCCGTAGTTTCAGGTGATAATGGACCAAGCTTAAAAAAATATTGTTACAAATACTTCGAGAAATGTTTCAAAAACCTTTCACTTTATTTTGATAGTAGTTCGTCGTATAAGACGGACCAACGTAAAATATAAGTAAATCATTCTGTCCAAAACAACAAATATTAATTGTTAATTGGTGAAACGAGATCGCCAAGATTATATATAAATATAATTTGTATGAAGTATCGCAACACTTTGAAATGTTTGAATTTTACGATAACAATTCAGGAATCGGGAGATTAAGGTTTGGTGTGATGTAGGTTTCAGGAAATTTTCTTTATCCAGCGTTTCGATCTTTATTGAGATCATCTTCAGGGCCTGGGATTTACAAACATTGTTTACATTTAGTAAATACACATACGATGTTAAATGTATTTATCTATATACGTATACATTGTTTAACGCCAACGCGAAAACGCCCTTAATTTGCATAAAAAAATGGTTTCATTATATTGAAAAAGGTTTGATTTGCTTGAAAAATGGTTTCATTTGCTTGAAAAAGGTTCAATTTCCTCGAAAAATGGTTTCATTTCCTAGAAAACTGGTTTCATTTGCTTGAAAAATGGTTTCATTTGCTTGAAAAATGGTTTCATTTGTTTGCGAAATGGTTTCATTTACTTGAAAAATGGTTTCATTTGATTGAACAATGGTTTTATTTGCACGAAAAATGGTTTTATTTGTTTGCGAAATGGTTTCATTTCCTAGAAAAATGGTTTCATTTGCTTGAAAAATGGTTTCATTTGCTTGAAAAATGGTTTCATTTGCTTGAAAAATGGTTTCATTTGATTGAACAATGGTTTTATTTGCACGAAAAATGGTTTCATTTGTTTGCGAAATGGTTTCATTTCCTAGAAAAATGGTTTCATTTGTTTGCGAAATGGTTTCATTTCCTAGAAAAATGGTTTCATTTGCTTGAAAAATGGTTTCACTTGCTTGAAAAATGGTTTCATTTGCTTGAAAAATTGTTTCATTTGGTTGAAAAATGGTTGTATTTGCTTGAAAAATGGTTTCATTTGGTTGAACAATGGTTTTATTTGCACGAAAAATGGTTTCATTTGCTTGAAAAATGGTTTCATTTGTTTGCGAAATGGTTTCATTTATTTGAAAAATGGTTTCATTTGATTGAACAATGGTTTTATTTGCACGAAAAATGGTTTCATTTGTTTGCGAAATGGTTTCATTTCCTAGAAAAATGGTTTCATTTGCTTGAAAAATGGTTTCATTTGCTTGAAATATGGTTTCATTTGCTTGAAAAATGGTTTCATTTGCTTGAAAAATGGTTTCATTTGTTTGCGAAATGGTTTCATTTACTTGAAAAATGGTTTCATTTGGTTGAACAATGGTTTTATTTGCACTAAAAATGGTTTCATTTGCATGAAAAATGGTTTCATTTGGTTGAAAAATGGTTTCATTTTGTTGAAACATGGTTGTATTTGCTTGAAAAATGGTTTCATTTGCTTGAAAAATTTTCATTTCACTGAAATCATATTATATAGTATATATATATATCAATTTATCAAAATCCGTATAACTTTGTGTAATAATTAAATACATTATTTTAATAGTCATTAGCGATATAAAAAAAAGCCACAATACGCACCACCCTTAAATTTTAATGTATTTAGGTTTTCTTACATTTTGAATCAGTTTGGTTGTAGAAATAAGGCAATTAAACACGGCCAATTACGTACTTTAAAAAGAATTATTGAATTCAGAACCGAAAACCGAAAAGTCAAAAACAAGCAATAATGTTTAAGAAAAAAAAATTTTTTGATTTAGAATGAAGAAACCATTAGAACAGATCTAATTTATTCCAGCTTGCCATGTCGTGACGATTGCACCGTAGAAAATTGTTTAGCCATGAAAGAGTGTACAAGCTATACCGGCATAAAGGAAGCATCAGTCTTTTTGGCCGATATATGAGACGGAAACCTTATTTGGGTTGATAAGCGAGGCGCAAGGGCAGGAAGTGGAAGCCCGGAGGCCTTTTTCCGAAGGGGGTCGGAATATTTATGGTCTCGTTCAAAGGAAAGGTGAAGAAGGGGCGACGGTTGACGTAGCGGGCGTTGTGCAGCCGCGACGTGAATCATACCCGCGAGACCACCACGGTTGTAGTTTATGAGCCGATTTTCCGGCCCCGACTTCGGCCAGGTGCTTTCGCTCTGGGTTCAGATGACATAGTAGACAACCGCTCTGACACCTCCAATCAGGAATGTTTGATAGGAGAAGTTTATTCGTTTCCAAACTGGCCAGCCTCCACCTCCGACCAATATCGATACAAAATAGTATAAAACTACAAACAATGTTTCGAACTTAAATAAAAAACCGCACATAGTTTTTAAAACCAATTAAATTTATTTATTAAAACTGGTCTTATTACCCCAAACCATTAATTTTACTATAATATATATGCTCTTTGTTCTTTAATAGTAATCAGAGAACCTTTATTGTTGAAATGCAGGCAATACAAATCCCTGAAGATGATGCCAAAAAGATCGAAACGTTGACACGATAAATAAAATGTTTTTTGAAACCTACTTCACACCAGACCGCATCACACGATGTCCAAATAATGTACACTAAATTGGAAAAAAAAGGACCAACACTAAAAAAGTTGCAAAACACAACTTTTACCTAATTTATAAACCGCACTCACAAACAGAAAAATTCAACGGAAACACAAAATATATAAAAAGAGACAATAAACATAGCTAACAATCAAATCAGAAATATTGCATTAATTTTTGGAGTGCTTTTTATTAGGTCAGAGTTGGGTTTGACAACTTAAGAATTTTTTTGTCTATGTTTAGTGTAGATATTTTGTCCAATTTTCAACTTTTTTTTTGTTCAATTTTATTACCTCTTTTTTGTGTTTTGTGTAATAATGTAGGCTGAATTGGGAAAAAAAGGAACAACACTACAAAAGTTGTAAAACCCAACTTTTACCTAATTCAAAAAACACACTCACAAAAAAAAAAAAAATCAACAGAAAACTGACACAAAATTAATAAAAAGAAAGAGTAAATATAGTGAAAAACCATAGCCGAAATATTGCATTGATTTTTTGTGTGCTTTTTTATTGGGTTAAAGTTGGATTTTACGACTACATGATTATTTTGTCTGTTTTAGTGTAGATATTTCGTCCAAATTTTCAGTTTTCGGTACTTGCTATGTTTATTGCCTTTTTTTAGTTTTGTTTGGATTTTTTTTTCGATTTTTTTATTACATTGAAGTTGGGTTTTACAGCTTTCTCTTTTTTCTTTTGTCCTTGTTTAATGTAGATATTATCAATCAGATATCAGAGGCAATTTTTGTTGAAATGAAGGCAATACAAGCCTCTGAAGATGATCTCAATACAGATCGAAACGTTGGCCCGGTAAATAAAATGTTTTTCTAAATTTTACGTCACACCAGACCGCATCACACCACGTCCAAATAATTTACCCAAAATTGGGAAATAAATGAACAACACTACAAAAGTTGTAAAATCCAACTTTAACCTAATTTAGAAACGCATTTACAAAAAGAAAAATTCAACGAAAGATGACACAAAATTATATAAAAAAAAGAGACAATAAACATAGTTAACAACCAAAGCAGAAATATCGCGTTGATTTTTTTTTTATTAGGTTAAAGTTGGGTTTGACATCTTCACTAATTTTTCTTTTTTTGTCTGTGTTTAGTGTAGATATTTTATCCAATTTTTTAGCTTTGGGAGTTTGCTATGCTTATTGCCTCTTTTTTGTGTTTTGTTTCATTTTTTCTTGGAATTTTTCTTTTTTCCTAGTTTTTTATTGCGTTGAAGCTAAATTTTACAATTTTCCCTCTTTTTCTTTTCTTGTTTTCTTCTTTTACCAGTTTTAGTTCAGACCTTGGTACAATTTTTCTACTTTAGTTTTTGTTATGCTTATTGCATAATTTTTCTGTTTTGTTTAATTTTTGCTTGGAAGTTTTCTTTTTTAGAATTGTTTTATTATGTAGATATTATCAATCAAATATCAGAGAACCTTTTCGTTGAAATGCAGGCAATAGTCACTCTGAAGATGATCAAAATATAGATCGAAACGTTGGTACGACAAAGAAAATATTTTTCTATAACTTACAACAGACAAGGTAGCTCTCACGCTCACAAAATCATCATTAATTAACAGTTACTAATTACCAGGCACGCTATGTTGGTGTTTGATCGCTTCCTTTTTCAATTTGGGCAGAGTTTGAGTTAAATGTCTGGATGATTAACATCACAACATTAACTTCCTCCTGTAGGCAAATGTGGTGCGACCGTTTGTTAGTAGGAGCGTTGGTGTTTCCTCTGATTTTCTGCGCGCCACGTGTTGGGTTGTGCCAATTTTTCTTAAGATGTCTGTTTAGTTTGCAGCGGCCTGATAAAAATCCTATTATTTTTCCTGCATCCTTTAATACATTCTGCAACCTCCTTCCTACAATGCCGTCTTGGGCTATACCAATCTTTTTCTAATACACGGTGAGTTGACAATGTCCTGTTCAGAATTCGAAGAATTCTGGTGTTTCTTTCCTCCCAAAATTTGCTAGGAGATTCTTGGATTGTTTCCACAATTTCTGTATTTCCATTTTCCTACTAAGGTACTCCATGGTATTGTGAATCCATATGCGACAGAAGGGCTCAAGACCGAGCAACGTTATGCCCGTCCTTTATTGAGATCATCTCTGGGGCCTGGGATTTCAAACATTGTTTACATTTAACAAACTATATGTGTTTCATTTTATTTATATTTATCTATAAGCATATATTTTGTTTAACGTTGTTTTTAAAACGCCCGTCATTTGGTTGAAAACATTGTTTCATTTGATTGAAAAATGGTTTCATCTGCTTGAAAAATGGTTTCATTTGCTTGGAAAATGGTTTCATTCTCTTGAAAAATGGTTTCATTCGCTTGAAAAAGGTTTTTTCTGCTTGAAAAATGGTTTCCTTCGCTTGACAAAGGTTTCTTCTGCTTGAACAATGGTTTCTTCTGCTTGAAAAATGGTTTCATTTGCTTGAAAAAGGTTTTATTTGTTTGAAAAATGGTTTCATTCCCTTGAAAAATGGTTTCATTCCCTTGAAAAAGGTTTCATTCCCTTGAAAAATTGTTTCATTTGCTTGAAAAAATTGTTTCATTTGATTGAATTCTTCAGACTCAAGACCTAGCAACGGTATACCCGTCCTTTCCTTTGTTCGCAGTCTCATGTCCTGAGACCCAGAAGACGAAAACTTCCCTTCGCATATACTATTCAGTTCACATTTGCAACTCCGCACCATCTTTGATCTAATGATGTTTGAACTGGCTAATGATTTTGGCTATACGACCAGAGGATCAGACAAAACTGGGTACATCTGTCCATTGCATGTACCTCAGCCTGGAATATTCATTAGTATTTTCCCATGATTTTGGGCCATATGGTGTCACGTCCGAATACTCCTGCTCCCCGTACCTTTTTTTTTATTCTAAATTTAGAAATCTAGATCCGGATTGTTAACAGGTGTGATGGTTTCTACTGCGCTTCTTTCTAGAATCTACGTGTGCTATGTTATTCCAACCTTCGTCAGATGCTCATTTAATCCTCAGTGGCTTGGAAGAAGCCTTTCTATCTAAACTTGCTAAAATTTAACTGAATTCCATTGTTCCCTCATTTCACATTGTCTAAGGTTGGTAGTGTGACTGCAAAACCCAATCCCTACAGTCTTCATAACACCATAATCGATGGATTCACACAAACAGAGAGAAAACTCGTTAATAAAATCCAAATGGAACAGGTTCAGTGCAAGATACAGGACCAACAACTCGAGGAAATGTCGAACCTATGACCTCACAGTCAACATCCAAACAGCAAAGAAAACTGACAAGTTGAAGACAGTAAAAACAAGGACTTTCGTAAATATATAAATCTGTTAAAAAGCTATGAAAAGATGATCATAGATTGCGACAGAAATATATCGATATTCGATTGAACGATAAAACGTGTTTTAGAACGTAAAATCAAAAATGCCAAGTTGGCATTTAACACAACCGGCTCAACATCATAAATTTCCCCCCGGCTTTGTTAACTCTTTCAAAGAAAGTCTACAAGTTGAACTGCTGTAAATCTCGGGTCCGGGTTTAAACCGCCGTCTCGTTCGTTCGAACTCCTTATGTAATGTATTCTATATAAATGTATGTATAAAGTCGTGACTCTAAAAAGAGTGCATTTATCACTGGGACCATAGGGAACTGGGAACGATTCGAGTTTGAAACAGCCAAGACTTGAGAAATCATTTTCTTTGAAATTCATGAAACTAGAATGACAATAAACACTTATCTTATCCTTATTCAATCTCTATCTTGTTTAGACTCTATTATATCTTTTGTATGTAACAGTAATTTTCGTTTCTCTGCTAATCCTTTAATAATGAAAATTTGCTCACAAAAATATCGTCGCAATTCAACCTTTTCCTCCTGGGCAAAATTCATTTTTTAAATTTAAAATAATATAAAACCACAACTAAAGAGAAAAAATAAACAAAACACACAAAAGGAGACATTAAACTACCAAACCAGAAAAATTGGACAAAGCATTTAATCAAACACTGACAAAACGGAAAAGGTTGAAAAACAACATCATCCTTACAAAAATTCACAAAAAAAGGTTCAATGTAAAACTGAAGCAAAACACATGAAAAAAGATACAGTAAACATACCGATCTAGGAAAGCAGAAAAATTGAACAAAATATCTTCGTTTAACACAGAAAAAACTAAAAAGGGACAACAATACAGAAGTTGTAATGACGCCACATCAACCTCATAAAAAGCATAATAAAGAGACAAAACACTAAGCTAACAACCAAAGCAGAAAAATTTGTTAAAATATCTCCACTAGACACAAACATAACAAAGAAAAGGACAACATTGAAGAAGATGTAAAACCTAATTTTAACCTAATAAAAAATTAAATTTAATGTGAAAATAAACAAAATATAAAACAGTGATAACAAACATAGTAATCGAACAAAGCAAAAAAGATTCCTGGAACGTTTATTTTTTGTTTATTTATAAGGTTAAATTTGTTTTTTACAACTTAAAATCTACTGTTGTTAAAACATTATACACGGTGATTCCCTCTCGGACAAAAAGTTCGTCAGGTTCTTCTACACCACAAATGCACCAGAAAGCTCATACGAACCAATTCTCAACTGTTTAGCAGACATCCAACTTTCAATAATCTACAGTTTTCGTTTTAACACTTGAAAATTCAGTTTAACTTCTGGTAAATAGAAGAAACTTTATACTAAATGAGGAGAAAGTGGTGATGGCGTGGAAAAGGGGGAGTGGCGTTGATCTCGTAGTTAACTTTTTCTCCAGGAAAAAAATTCATTTACCAACCAAAAAACAATAAGTGTCTTTTTTAAACAGAGAAATTGGACGAACCATCTCCACTAAATCCAGAAAAAAAGGAACAATCCTATAAAAATTGTAAAATTCAACAAAAAATGACACAAAAATACTTAAAAAAGAGACAGTAAACATAGTGAACAACCAAAGAAGAAAAATTTCATTGCTCTTTTGCGTTCTTTTTTATTAGCTTAAAGTTGGGTTTTTCAATTTTTTTATTTTTTCCTTTTTTTGTCTCTGTTTGGTGTAGATATTTTGTCCAATTTTTCTGCTTAGGTTGTTTGCTATGTTTATTGTTTCAGTGGTGTTTTGTTTCATTTTTGCTTTGAATTGTTCTTTTTCACTGTGTTTAAAAAATAAGTTTGGGTTTTTCAATTTCTGTATTTTTTCTTTTTTTTTCTTTTGTTTGTGTTTAGTGTAGATATTTTGTCCAATTTTTCCGATTTGCTTTTTCCTATGGCTATTCCATTTTTTCTGTTTTGTTTCTTTTTTGCGTGGAATTATTCATTTACGAGTTTTTATATTATATTAAAGTTGAGTTTTATCACTTCCGCACTTTTTCTTTTCTTTTTTCTATGTTTGATGCAGTTTATCCTCTTCGTTATGTTTTTTAGTTAATTTTTTTAATTTTTTTGTGCTTTTTTTATTATTAAATTCTGTAGTGTTCATTTTCTTTTTTCTCTGTATTTAGCTTAGATATTTTGTGCGATTTTCTGCTTTCATTTTTGGGTTATTATTGCTTCTTTTTTGTGTTTTCGTTTATTTTTGCGTGGAATTTTTTTTCGAGTTTTATTATTGTGTTAAAGTTTGGTTTTATGACTTTTTTTCTTTTTCTTTCATCTGTGTTTAGCTTAGATAGTTTGTACGATGTTCTGCTTTCGATTTTGTTATGTTTATTGCCTTGTTTGTGTGTTTTATCTCATTTTTGCTTGAACTTTTTTTTCGAGTTTTTTATTACGTTAAAGTTAAATTTTACAATTTTCGCTCTTTTTCTTTTCTTCTCTTCTTTTGCCAGTATTAGTTCAGATCTTTTGTACAATTTTTCTGCTTTCGTTTTTGCTATGCTTATTGCAACTTTTTTCTGTATTGTTTGATTTATCTTTGGAATTTTTCTTTTTTTTTGAACTTTTTATTACGTTAAAATTGAGTTTTACAAATTCTGTTCTTTTTATTTTCTGTTTTTTGTCTGTGTTTAGCTTAGATATTTTGTACAATTTTTCTTCTTTAGTTTTTGCTATGCTTATTGCATCATTTTTCTGTTTTGTTTGATTTTTTCTTGGAATTTTTCTTTTTTTGAATTTTTTATTTCGTTAAAATTGAGTTTTACAAATTCTGTTCTTTTTATTTTCTGTTTTTTGTCTGTGTTTAGCTTAGATATTTTGTACGATTTT
>CM077112.1:4409718-4434178 GCA_039619505.1 Cimex hemipterus | reverse complement strand
TTTTTCTTTTCTGTTTTTTGTCTGTGTTTAGCTTAGATATTTTGTACAATTTTTCTTCTTAAGTTGTTTGTTCTTTCCGTTTTTGTGTTTTGGTTCAGTTTTGAATTTTTGTTTTTTGTTCTTTTTTATTAACAAATTCTTTATTGTTCCTTTTCGTGTATTTAAAGTAGATATTTTGTCCAATTTTTCTACACTTTCGTTGATTCTAGCTTTTCGTACATTATTTCACTCACTTTACCATACCAGTATAGAATCAAATGAAGGAGTTTCATTCTTTGGAAAATAGGAATGTATTGTCAGAAAATCCTTGTAAAAGGTTACCCTACCTAATGGAGTGTTTATTCGGGCATTCATTCATTGTCGGTCCCAAGAGGGCCATCCGAGGTGGTGTTCTTGTTCAACAAGGAGGATGGAATTCGGCTGAAGCGCGGCCAGTCGTACTGAATTTTACAGTTGTGTCAACTGGGAAATGTTTGTCTTGAAGGGATAAGGAAAACTCTGTTTGCGAGCAAGTATTCAGACTCCGCTCTGAACAATCAACTGGGAGTCATTTATGTTTGAATGAGCTGTGGAATTCAATTATTTAAATATTTTAACTGTCGCAGCGTTGTTAAATTAAAGGTAAACAGTTTAAAAGAATGTAGAACCACCTTCCAAGCAAAGAGAGGAATGGTTCCCATTTAACTGACGTCTGTTGTTTCGGTTGCCAGAACTTAATTCGCACGCAAAGTAGATTTAACGTGTTTTTTCATCTAACAACTTTCACTATTTATTTACTATTGTGCAATATATTATTTATTTATTTTTCCTATAAAAAGTAAATGGAAAGGAATGAGTTGAAATATAACAATGAAGGTACAGAAGGTAAAAGTGTAAGAAAACGGGAGAAAAATATGACAGTCGTGAGAAAGATGTGTTGGGTCCGTAAACACTGAAGATGAGAAGCTAAAACGCC
This sequence comes from Cimex hemipterus, assembly GCA_039619505.1. Lineage (NCBI taxonomy): Eukaryota > Metazoa > Arthropoda > Insecta > Hemiptera > Cimicidae > Cimex > Cimex hemipterus. The sequence goes on along the minus strand of CM077112.1, from coordinate 4,433,223 downwards.
AAACCAATGCTGTGAGGAGAACCCGACCAAAATAATCTGTAACGTTCATAATACATTTTTAAGTTTGTTAGTCCCGACCATTGACTTGATTTCCATCATCATTATTATTTACGATTTTTCCGCTCCTTTAGTGGAGAGAAAGTTGTGTTATTAGACTTTCCCAAACTTTGGACAGAAGTCTAATAAAACTAAAGCATTTTCTACTTTAACTTAAGCCGTTTCAAAATAAGATGCGAGAATGAGTTCTCAGGGACAAGACAGTTTCAAGCAGGATTCCCACAAGGGAACATTCTCAGTCCGATCCTATTTATTGTGCTGGCCGGCCGATTCCAACATTATACTTACAACTTACGAGAATAATAGCGCAATTTCATCTTCTTACCACGATGCAAGTCATCTATAGAAAAAGCATATGGCTCATCGAAGAACTGACTCTTAAAGCATGTTCAGCCTTGTCCACAGGTGTATATTAACAGCAAATAATTACCTGCATCCTTATAAGTAAAATATTTTGGGCTACAGGATTAGATGACAATACTGTCATGGTGGATTCACTAAATAAATCGTATTTCAGTATCACCAGAACAAGGACTGATCTTGACTCTTTCCCGAGGTATTAACATTGTGATTTTAGTCTAAAATCAGATTTTTTTACATGAAATCTAATTTCTCATTTTTAGCGTAATTAAAATACAATTACAACCGATTACATTTACGTTCAAAAATTCACTCTTCCGATTCCACACTAGCTGCTTAAAAGACAACAAATGGCAAAAATCTTGAGGTTTTGGATATATTCAATTGTAGGCTCCTGCAATGATTTTACAAAAAGTTTATAATCTCCTTTCAAGGCCGAAAAAAATGTGTAAACGTCACGATAGTTCAACTGGTCGAGCAGGGGCGTATTTAGCGGAAGGCCGTGGGTTCGAATCCCGCTCGTGACACTGACTTTTTTATCTCAATTTTCCTTAATTTTCAAATCTATGTGTAGAGATTAATGACCGTTAACGGATAATTATTGAGATATCGTGAGATGCGGTCTGGTGTAATGTAGGTATCAGAAAAACATTTTCTTTGCCGTGCCAACGTTTCGATCTTTTATTGAGATCATCTTCAGGGCCTGGGATTTACAAATATAGTTTATATTTAGAAAATACATATAGAATTTGGAAAAGTGAATTTACACAATGCAAAAAAATTTATATTTTATATTCCATCAAAGTAATATTTCTACTCACTCAAAGTGTTTCTCTTCTGTGTAATTGTGCCATGTTGTGTTGAGAGTGCCAGTGAGATTTTACTGTTTCATGTGTTCAAAATCCAACATCTATAAACATGACACAATAAGCGACACCTAGAGGGGAAGCTCACCGATTGAATCCACAGTTCTATTAAACATTTCCGTTTTCTATTGTTATTATAACTTACAAATATGAACGTATTTATTAATTATCATTAGATTATAAATAGACTTAAACGAACTGTATACAACTTGTAAATAAAGAGAAAACGATAATCTAAGGCAGCCATTTTCCGCTCCTTCCAATTCACACCTCCGAATACCCTTGGCTGCCAAGGACCATAAAAACTGTTTTTGTGAAAAAACGAAAAACGCACTCACTAATGCCAGCTAACTTGAGAAGAGACTAGTTCATCGGACCGAAGAAGAATTCCAGCTTAACTTCCCCTCATCTATTCGACTCGTCAGGATTTCCACCGGCTCTTTTCAGAGCCACACGCCACTAACGAACTGGAGTTTCACCTCGAAAAGTGGAAAGGACCCACGGGTCGTACGAGCTCACGATCTCCGGTGTGCCCGGTACCAGTTGGACAGGTGGAAATGTACCCATCTCTCAACGGACCTAAAATCCTCCTCACCGGCTCTACAGAGCCCACGACTTAAGTGCCCTTCTCGTCTGTCTGAAAGGGGTTTCGTGCTGTAGAGCTCACGGTTGCGGGCTTCCCGGTAAGACAGAACAGTTGGGACCTTCCTGGTCAAAACCGGTCCTTGTGAGGGCCAGCCAGGCGATTTAACACCGCACGGAAGGATCCCCTACAGACCTATTATATAGTAGTAGTCAAGTAAAGGGACGCGTTGTTTTTTTGGGGGGAGGGGGGCACCAGACAAATAAAACAAAAGAATTAAAGTAAAATTTATTTTATGAATTATGGGTCTTTTTCTTCAAGTAAATAAGTCTGGCAAGCGATAAAACAGAAGCATAGAAAATTTGAATTTACGATGTATTAGAGTACGTGAATATTTTGATGTTTTTTTAATTGATAGATGATTTGTTAAACATGTTTTAATCTTGTTTATAATGTTTGACATTTTTCATACTTGATCAAATATTAAAGTCAAAAAATACACTTTTTGATTCTATTGCCAGTTGTTATTCATGGCGTTAAGCGCGGAGGAAAGAATCTTCTTTTTGTTTCAAAAGGCGGTGTGATTCACCCGTCTAAAAAAAATGTACAGTGAAGTATGGAAATTGTTAGGAGAGCCAAGTATCTGACTTTTCTTGGAGATGAACATCTGAATTATTCAACCTCGTGAGGGAAGTGCTGAGACATAAACAGTGGTTTCTCCGAAACTACCCAAGAATGGGGTTTGTAAACTTTTCCGGACCCCCAAACACCTTTGAATACGTCTTGTTTCTATCGGTATTACCGGAATGATAAATACTTATTTGCAAACTACATGTTTATCTTTTTTCTTTTCTTCTTCTCTAGGGGAACAACCCTGTTTTGTCGATTTCATTTATTATCACTCTCTTTTATTTCAGGGCCTTTTCCTAGTATATTATATTCTGTTTATTTTCAGTCGGTTTTATATGAATCGACATGTATAATAAGAAAAATAGTGGGTTTACCGAAGTCGGACATTCCTTTTTGGTATTAAAAAGTATCATCCAACAAGCTCAATAATAGCAGTGAAAGATAAAAGCATAAATAATCATAATAAATGGTAATAAAGCGTTTTATATAATTATGTTTTTTATCTAAACACAGAAACTTTATAATCATGATAAATATTTATTGGCCAGAGTGTAAATTAAATATAAATTTACAACAAAAAATAACATTTTTGTGACTCCCTGCCTGCTGCCAAAAAGCAAATGTTCGATTAGGTACTACTTTTTTACTTTTTTTTAGAGATCTTCAAAGTAGAAAACAAAATATATCTTTACAAAACAATAATGAAAAACAGAATAAAATTTTAGCCTGAACAAAACCCAACCGAAATAAATTTTGGCTTTAAAATATCATAACTGCAATTTAAACCATTAATTCACTATTTTCGTGGCCCGCTCGACCAATTAATATATCACAATTAATTACGGTTTTTGGTTGAGATGAAAAAAAAGCTTAAGGCAGGAGAGGTGCTCAGGTGGTAGAGCAGCGGCGTATCTAGCCGAGGTCGTGGGTTCGAATCCCTCTCGTGCCATCAACTTTTTTTCATCTCAACTAAAAACCGTAATTATTCGTGGTTCACCATATCATTGTGTCTAATGCTCCCTTGTGTTCATCCTCTCCTTTACATTCCGTTGAGACTTTGTAGGAAGTAGAAATGATAAATGATGGGGTGAGTGTGGTGTTCAATACTTTCCAAAAAGATAGTTCCTACTCACAGTAAGTTGTTCTGGAACGATTTTGGATTTCGAGCCTCTTAGCTCATCATCAGGTTGAAGGACATCTACAACCACGTCTCTCGACGTGCATTGCCAAAGTGAAACCGCTGATACCTCCGCCAACGCGACGTTCCAATTAACAGCACATTCATCACCATGTTCAATTTTACATTTTTTAATTTCATATTTTTCAAATCAATCTACTTCTTATGAAGAGCTAAGAGGCTCGAAATCCGAAATCGTTGCAGAACAACTTACTGTGAGTAGGAACTATCCTTTTGGAAAGTATTTGTAGGAAGTTATGAAGAAGAAGGGATCGTATCAGTCCCCATTTCTAATAATGGATGTCTGATTTTGTTGATTATAGTTGTATGCCCGAATTGCTTAGTTTCTTTTCAATTTAATTATTTCTGGAGCCTAAGTGAACTTTTCCTAGCCTCTCCTTCTATGAAGATTTACAGTGGAGGTAGGTTTAGCAAAGTTTCCAATGCGTTTGTACGGGTTGTCTCATTGCCCAGTGGCACATAGGTTTGCTATTCTTTGCATGCTACTAGAGTTGGGCAAAATCTAACTAATTCAATCATGATTAAGTATTTCGATTGATGTGTAATCATGATTGAATTAGTCACGATTAAATGAATCATTATATGATTTAATCATGATTAATTCAATCATGAGTTATGACTAAAACACACAATGATTAATTTACTCATGACTAATTCAATCATGATCAAACTTCAATCAAAATTCCTAATCATGATTGAATTAGTTAGATTTTGCCCAACTTTGGCTACAATGACCACCTACCAAAATCCAATAAACTCAGGATAAAAACTTTGAGAAGAGAGCCATACTGAAGGCCAACCTTCGAAAATTGTTATCACAAACGAAAACCAAAGTTATACAATTATTCGAAATGTCTATGTTATTAAGAGTCTATGATAGCGTATTTTGAAAATAATCACAGAAATCTCACCTTTCAAGTCTAATAAATTTTAATTAGAAGAAATAATTTTTTCATTGATCAGAAATAATGTAAGCAGATTTACTTTTCAAAGCGTAGCTTGTTTTAAGATCATTTATTTATTTTTTTATTATTATTGTCATTATTTTTTGGCTTTTCATAACGGAGTAGTCTTACTTAAAATTGGAAGATTGATTTTTGTCAAATAAGGTGTTGAAGAATTTTCGTTCTGATAAAATAAATTTGTGTTAAATTTTTTTTTTCAATTGGTGAAAATGTGTATTTTTCATTTTTTTGGGGCACCCATTTGAATTTATAGAAATTTAGTCATGACTAACTATATTGTGACTAAATTAGTCATGCCTCGTATTTAATTACTAGTCATGACTAATTTAGCCATGAATCATATATCATGATTAATGACTAAATTCACTTACTACGAATCATGACTAACGTTCTGGATGATCAATCATTAATCATTAGACATGGCCAATTTTTGTCCAACACTGTATGCTACCTAATGTTTGAGTAGCTGATAGAATGTATATTACTGTTTCAATTAGGCCCCTGGATAAAACGTAGATGGACTGGAATGTCAGGCTGAAGATAAGTGTTGCTGATGGATTTCACTGCAAAGTCGTGGATTTTGCTATGATGTGGCTAAGTATGATGATGATGTTTTTTAAAGCGTCAAATGCACCACTTACACAAAACGTCTATCTACCATACTTTATTTTTTCTAATTATTCTTGTACACACTCTTCACTATAATAGTATTAAAACAGAACATAATACAGACACAAAGTGGGAAGGTTCGTGGCTCAGACGCCTTTGAAGGTATATTGTATAATTTTTACAAAAATAACTGTCTGCCTCGCTCGAATTACTTAAACCTTTAAAAGTTAACTCTACCCACTTGAATATTCCTTTTGTTCAAGATAAAATCCATTCCCGTTATCGCAAATTTCCCGAAACCGTCTTAACCACCATCAGCACATCTAAAGACCAGTATCCCAACGAATTCGCAAGAACCTCCTCGCGGACTGAAGTCACGTTGGCCTCGAGATCTCCTAAGAAGCGAGGGTGACGATATCGAACGTGATAACGACCCAAAAACTAATTAAACATTTTAACATTATTAGAATACTACCAATTACAATTAATTGAATTATTTGAGATGGAACAAAAAGGTAATGGAACGAGCGGAACTCGAACCCCACGATCCTCAGCTAGATACGCCGCTGCTCTACCACTTTTTCAAATGACATGCAATCGGTTCGGATTCTCGACGACAATTGAAATGGGGACGGAGAGCTTTAGTGAAGTGTACTTAATTTTTAGTCCATTAAATTTACTACTTTCGTGGTCCGCTTGACCAATTAATACATTCCATACATTAAGGAGTGTTTGGATTTTCATTTTCATTTTTATTTTTTAAAAGAACCGCCTATTTTGTTTATTATTTACTTTATTATCCTATACCGGGAAGCCGGTCCAAAGGATATGCCGCCCCACACCGGGTACCACAAGAGACTCGCCTTTATGACCGAGTCTGGTTCGCTTGAGCACGCTCCGCTTTACATCTTTTTACTATTTTTTTTGTGTGAACCCGCAAACGTTTTTCTACGGACCGCTTCCTGTAAAATCTCTTCCAGCATCGCTTGGAATCTTTCTGGAGTGATTTTACACCTCGCCGAAACGTCGGAGTTGCTGGTAGTTGTAAGTGGGCCGTCCTCCCCCAAATACCCTATTTTCATCGCTCCTGGATCCTTCTATTTCCTGCCCACCTTTATCATTCGCCAAAACATCAGCTTGGTGAGTCGTTATTGTTTGATTTTTGATTTTATATTTCAATCATTTTTATTTTAAACTGTTTTATTTTATTTTATATTTTTCCCCGCCTCCCGATTATATTCAGGTGGTCCTCCGTCGGTTAAAAACCGCACAAGGAGGGAAAACTCATTGTGGGGTTGAGATAGGAAGTGACTTGAACTATAGTGGTAGAGCAGCGGTGTATCTAACCGAAGATCAATGGTTCGAATCCCGCTCGTGACATTGACTTTTTTTTCAACTCAACTAAAAAGCTTAATTGATTGTAACGTATTAATTAGTCAAGCGGGCCGCGATGTTCCACCAATGGTATTTTTTCCATCTTGTTTTTACTTTTGTATATTTTTTCTAACGCGTTGATAAACGTTCCCAAATTGAAGGTACAAATTAAAAAAAAGAAGATATTTTATGATGAATTTGCAAAAGAATGCATCCATTGCAACGTTTTTCATTTTTTCTTGATTTTGCATCTTACCTGTCGTAATAGTAGTCCCTGAAACAAGAAGAAACATGTTAGTTTTTGCATAAAATGTAAACCAAATTTGGTTATAAGTGGCAAAATAAAATTTAAAAAACCCGCTGAACCTTTCTAGATGTATCAGGGGTATCAACATTTCCACATGGTTAACGACTATGGCCAATCGGCTTAAAATATTTTCTTAGGATCTACCATAAATTATTACATGCAGAGAAAGATAGTTCAATGTTTCTTACATAATACTAGCCCTATAAGGATTGTAAATCTTTGATCTATTTCGCTTTATGGAGGAAACTGGAGTAATTCATATAAATTTTTGGTTTATTATGAGTAATTCTATGTTTTTTTTTTGTTTCGTATGATTTTTATGTGTAGAAGAAAGGAGTGTCGATGTAGTTATAGTAAATAAAGTTAGATATGGTAGATTATTCAATACAAAAGTAAATAAAAAAATAAAGCATAATTTGCTCCTTTATATTCGCACACATATATGTAAAGAAATTTAGTTTTTGCCGGCTAAATATCAAAATAAAAAGCAAATTACATGACTTTTCGCTGGAAAGGAGACTTTAGGGACCGACGAAGGCCAGCCGTTTTACCGCCCTCGTCCTGTTTTATGTAGGGCGAGTCAAATGTTCGCCAAGAAGCCGTTTCAAAGGTTTCTTGAAAATCTTCCGGCCATTTTCCTTACTCGGCCGGCGCAGTAAACTGCAGGACTTGTGACTCTCCAAAAAAAGGAGGGGGGGTGGCTGGGGAAGAAATGAAAGTATCCCAGATTTCCCAAGGTGACCGCTACAGTCCCGTTCCATCTCCAATTTCCCGGGCCCTCTTGGTTATTTGATTTCAATTAGCAGAGCGGATCCCTCATCCGGAATGTATTTGGCTCTTCTTCACTTTCATATTACAAACGCGATACTTACAATGAGATATAAATTTTCCAAAGTAAAGCATAAAGAATAATTATTACTTGCGTTTGTATTCCGACTCGTTTTGGACTACATTAAAAATACATTAACTACTAACGGTCGTGTAGATCTACTGATCCAAAGAAGGAAGCAAGTTTTTCTACCTTTCAGTAATACATTTTAGTTATGCCCTATTTATTTTTACTTGTTTTTTAAATTTTTTACGAGGGACAGCAGAGGTCATATAAACCCTCAGGGTGTCGGTGGTTTTGAAAAAAAAGCCCATTTGTAAGTATGTCGGGTTCGAATGCAGGGCAGCTGGATTTGAACCCGGGACCTTTACCTTACAGTGGTGAGCGCCGTGTCAAAGACGGATCCTTGCGGCCACTGACGCTCCCTACTTACTAGTTGAGTCTGCAGCAACTGTTTTGCTTTGGGGCAACATGTTTTTTTTTTTTTACCTCCTCTTATCTTATTTATATTTTATTTGTTAGTTTTACGGTCAGCAAATTTCATCGTCATCACTAGCTCCCTCTAGGCTTTTCTTTCTTTTTTGTCTTCTCCCATATTAATCCTACTGATTTCTTCTCCCTTTCCTTTCCCTTAGCTCTTGTATATTTCATATATATTGTATATACAATAACAAAGACTAATAAATATAAAGCGGAAACCGAATTAAACAGAATAGTCCGATAAGCATTCACTCTGGCACAGGGGATACCTCCATTCGAGCTAATAAATTACATAGCTCATTTAAAGTACCCAAGATATTAGATATTCCTTAAAGTAATTGGGACACGTGTAGGTAATAAAGTACATCTTTATGGAAGTATCGATAGGACTATCGATATTCCCTGGGATAGTTGGGAATAACCACCTCCATTCACGCTAATAAATTAGATTCATACATTACACTTCATTCGCACTACTTCCCAGAGAACTTCATGTTCCTCGTGGCGATTCGGAGTAATCAGTTCCATCACGCTAATAAATTACAATCATACACTAGACTTTCTACCTCAGAGTATCCAACATTTGTCGGTGGTAATTGGGAATAACCATGTCCATTCGCGGTAATAAGTGCAATCATAACCAAGAACTCAATTAAGTGCTCCAGAATATTCGATATACTTCAGTGCAATTGGGAATATCCACCTCCACTATACCTCATGTACAGTGCCCAAGAATATTCGATATTCATCAAGGTAATTGGGACAGATGCAGGGAATAAAGTACATTTTTACGTTAGACCTTCTACCCCAGAACCTTCGATATTCCTTGGGGTAATTGGTTATAGACACCTCTATTCACATTAATAAATTAGATTGATACATTCAGACTGCCACAGAGTACTCGATCTTCCTAAGGGGTGGTTGGGAATCAGCACTACCATTCTCGCTAATAAATTACTTTCTTTTACTTAGATTTTTTATCTCAGAGTATACGATATTCCTGGGAGTATTGGGAATAGTCATCTTCATTCGCGCTAATAAATTACAGACACACACTAGACTTTATTCACACTACCCCAGCTCTGATTTTATTCCATTGTTGTTCTGTTTAATCTAGATTGTGAACTATTTTCAAGAAGAAAAGTTACTTTCTACACCTTTCTAAAAACGAGTTACACAAATTACAGCTTTTTTGATCTTGAGTAACTTTTCCTTAGGTTTCTGCAGAAGGGTGCCCAGATGAAGTACACTATACTCGAACTAACACTTAGCTGCGTAATAACCGAGAAATTGGAACCAAAACTGAATGGGACACCCAAGACGAAGTTACTTGTTAGCGTTACTACCAACAAATAAATATCAAGAACTCTACCTCAGTTTTGGATTATTTTCAACATAAACAATCAACAGGTGATCATTTAATTTATATGAGAAGTTGAAAACCATCACGGTTTTTACAATTTTCCTTCCATATACTCGAAAAAAGATGATAAGACATGGCATGAAGTTGGAAAACCGCCTGAACGAGAAATCGTTTTAGTTTTGTTGTGACGATTTTACCGTGATTATTTGGTGGTCGTGAGGTGCGATCTGGTGTATCGTAGGTTTTAGAAAAACATTTTGTTTATCCTGCCAACGTTTCGATCTTTGTTGAGAACATCTTCAGGGCTCAAAGTGTTTGTTTTCCGGGTTGATGTGTCATGCATGAGTTCTCTCAACAGGGCAGACAAGAATGACACATCTACCCGGAAAACAAACACTTTGAGCTCTGAAGATGATCTCAATAAAGATCGAAACGTTGGCACGATAAAGAAAATGTTTTTCTAAACCTACGTCACACCAGGCAGCATCTTACGACCTCCATATAATCATTAACTAACGGGCACTGAACACTGCACATTGTACAGAATTATGACTGATTGATCGCATGAATCATCATGGTGAACGAGAAAAATATGGTCATGATATTTCCTGCATAATTTTACTGAAGTAACTACTGATTTCGATATTTTGTATAGCTTCTTATGTAGATGCCTCTAATGAGTCAGTGATTAGTGATTCCAGTCACAAACCAGTTCAATTTATTGAGAAACTCCGTGACAGTCGAACGGAATGTTTAACACCATCTTCTTAAGATCAGACAAAACTGGGTTTTGGACAATCTTCAAGTCAGTGGAGTGCGTGTTCCGCGTCCAGTACTGCCAACAGGTCAAAGGTAATCGCTAGTTCGTGAGTTACGGTTCATACAAAATATAAATTTTCGTTTGATAAAATAAACTAAAAATGTCTATACTATAAAAATATTTTCTGCCCGTCGTTCAACTATGAACAAGAAAAGCTTTTTACATTCTAGTCGATGGAACTTGTGAGTTAACTGGTTTGTTTTTGTTCGGTGCCTAGTAAATTACACGCTTATAGAGTGTCTTCTGTGATTTACAACTATAGGCGATAAGGGGGAAAGTGTGCAGCAGACTGATAAGGGCTGTTCGATCGCAATTTCGAATTTGTCCCCGGTCGTCCGAGGCACCCGGTGTACGGGTGAAGGGTCGAGGTCGAGAGGTCGGAGATGATTCCCCATTGGATGTAAAAAGGCGGGGTTAAGGAGACAATTTTACACTCGATGAACTCCAAAGGCGCTCCAACACGGCTAACCGTTATGAATCGACTCTGACCCCCTCCGCCACCCGTGACACAGAAGAGATTCGTCCGGTCGATGAACTCTCGACGTTCATCCCGAGTTTGTAGTTTGTGTACGAAAATTCATTATTTATATAACCTCGTTTGCTCAAACGATTAAATCGTCTGAATCGAAACAAAAAATTGAAACGCGCTGTGACATATCAGAACCTTGGACGTCAAAGACGATATCAACGACAACAAAACTCTTCAAGCTAAAATATCTGATCGCTACATTCCCGCGTAAAACACATGCACTTACCAATTTAAAAACGCATAAGTACTATTTAGAAAGATCTAAGAAAAAATTATATTACTTTCTAACCGGCACGTACGTTTGCACAGCTGGTTTGATCATAGAGGAAGAGTTCACCTAGAATTAGTCAACTATTCTGATGAACTCCGAAGCTTTTGAGTTCGGACCACAGTTAATTAGGACGTTTTGGTTCTATTTCAAATGTAGAATCTACTGGCAAAGATTGTAACACGAGTACCGAAGACCCTGCATTCATCAAATTGTACATTATAACCAAGAATTGAAGACTGTAATAAAATATTGGGGAAAAAAAGCAGTTCAAGTAAAGTCAACTATGGTTGGGTAACAACAGTAACGTTGTTAACGGGGTCTAGCTTGAGGTTAAATAATGGTTATACAATTATAATAAATTGGAAAACTTAGATTCTAATATGTCTATTTTTTTGTCGATAGAACGATTAGCAGTTGGAGATGGCTACACGAAAAATCAATTTCAGAGGCAGACAGCAATCTGTGTTAATAGTGAGGGGTCTCTGGAGCTGAAATCGGTAGGACACGCGACGCAATTGGGGATGATTAGTCCGAAAGCTTGTTAGCAGTTGTGAGAACCGGTGCAGGTGTCGTGTTTTGTCACGGACAAGGACACCCCGAATACGTAACATCCGCGAGAATCGGAACACCTGACAAATAAAAAGTGTTAAAAAGTATTTCCTCCGTTCTTCTGTACGTAATAACCATGGTTTTTTTAAAATCGGCACAAAGACTTTCGTCAAAAAGAAAAACTCGAAAGATTTTCGTCATCTTGCTCTGCCTATCCTAAAATCAAGTTTCATAAACTATAAAAATATAACTCACTTACATAATTTAAACTACTTAAAACACTGACGGACTTTCTGAAGACGACTAATGCCAAAACGCGCCAGAGAAAAAATAAGATATCTTATGCACGTGTAAATTAAACGAAATAGGAAAATATAGTAATAACAACAGCAAACCGGACGAATAAATAAAGCTAACGTCTCGATGTACCGAACTTCCATGAGAAGTTGAAGTTGTCTTGTAGCAGCATTCTCATGACCTGCCCTTACTTGATCCAACGGGGGACAGTGCGGAATTATGGTTTCAACAGTTTAGGGGTAGTGGGCATATGCTTGCGGTTATGTTCAAGTGATGGATATAGACTTTCATTCTACCATGCCCACTGATAATCGCAGTCATCGAGGCGGCCAGTTTGAAAATGACTCGCGTTCCAATGGTAGAAGGTTTTCCTTTCTATTACTCGAATATTTTTCATTTCGTATCTCATCGGTTGGATGGTGGAGCTAGCAACTTCCAGGGCAAGCTCATTACTCTCGACCCATGTGCTCTTTAACCAAAGCTAGCAGCAAATGATGTTACGAGTTGGATCTTCAGGAGGTCAAATGACGGTTGTAAAAAAGAACCCGGAAGCTGTTCCTTGTTATTTTATTTCATCCGTCATTTGACGTCCTGAAGATCCAACTCGTAACAAAAACCATAGTTCTCTTCACGCGCATTCTATAATAGGCATGTGACATTTTGCATGCTTGGTCCATTGCTAGTTTGAACATACTAGAATTTCTTTTCCTGTCTAGCTCTATACACAAACTGAACAGTCAACATTTCTACCATCCTTGCTACTACATTTATAGATAGATGGTCATAATGCACGGTCTCTATGCTTTAATCAACCAGTGGCAGTCTAATAATTGCCAAAGCTGATATTATTTATCAGAATTGACTTATATGTCAAGAAGCAGGACGAATTGAGTTGTCCGATTTTTTTTGTGTATAGGTTGTTTATACAATACATACGACCTCAAATAAAATAGGTTCAACGATTGGGTCTGTCTTCGCTCGCGGGTTGGTTGAGTTATTAAAATGCGTTTTGTCGTTGCGCACATCTTCAGTGAGGAACTGTCAGGAAATGTCATAACCATGCCACCGGTGACAAGCGACGGACCCCATGACATATAAACCCTTTTCGTACAATGTGACAAACGACAGATCCTCACTGAAGATGTCGCAATGCCAATACGCGTTTGAATAACTCAACAAAACCCGTGAATGTAGATAGACCCAATCAGTGAACATATGCCGGTTCAGCATGAGCTCACCGACTATAGACCAACGCCCATCATCAATTCAAAGGTCGGAGGCTCCTAATAAGTTCACTAACAGTCCGTGTATCTTACTTTTCAATGTGGTTACTTATTAGTTGGTGTAGCAGTATCTCGGTTTTCCTTAAACCGGGAACACACTTATCCGATGCAACACTACGCGATGCTACCACGTTTTGGATTCGACATCAAGCGCACGCCACGTTCTGCCACACGGCTTCTATAATCGCAACGCCTTTTTTGTTCTTAATGCGTTATATTGGGCAAAACCATGTGATAAATTGTTAGTCAAATTTAATTGTTTTAAATAAATTAATTATTCAGTAATCGTGAGATGTGGTCTGGTGGGATGTAGGTTGACAGAAAGACATTTTCTTTATCGTGCCAACGTTTCGATCTTTATTGAGATCATCTTCAGAGCCTGAGATTTACAAACATTGTTAAACTCACTGTTTTTCGTGGTCCGCTTGGCCAATTAATAACATCCAATTAATTAAGGTTTTCAGTTGAGATAAAAAAAGTCAGTGTCACGATTCGAACCCTCGACCTTCGGCTTGATAATCAGCTACTCTACCCCTTGAGCTATCGTGACTTCGTTCCACGTGGACACTAACTTCCCACCTCAACCCCCACCTTTTGAGTTTTCCGACCTTTTGGCCATTTTTAAAATGTCTTGTAATCTATTTGATTCTCGGCGACTAAAATCATGAAATAAATAGTTAAATTTTTTTAGCAAAACCATGTAATAAACTGTTAGTTAAATTCATTATATAAAAAAAAAGTATTCCGGTGTTTTGATCAACTTTATACCAAACCATTCAAATTAATTTTTAAAAAGCTAATGAATTTTTGATATTTGGTTTATATTAAAATAAGTATGATGTAATTAATAGAACGACAATAATAGTTTTAATCAAATTTTAAGTGTCCAATTGTTTTGTCTTCGACTGTACTCGATGCTGCCAGACGAAAATCTGGGCAGTGGGGATCGCGTAGCGTAGAGTAGGGTAGCGTTGCGTGGCATTGGGCAGATGTGCACGGAGATAATACAATCTTATTGAAAATTGCACTTTGGACTCGCGTCTGGTAGCTTCGCATAGCGTTGCATCAGGTGTTCCCGCATTTAGCCACCTTAGCAGTTTTTCCTTTGGTTCTTTACCATAAAAAATATTAAACAAGACACTGGTGTGGGCGTTTGGATGGGAAAAAACTTGTACTTTTTTTTATCGATTTAACCTTTACGGCTAGAACTATAAAATTGAGGTCAAAGTAACCAACTTTCCCTTAAGGTTTTTTTTTTTTTTTTTTTTTTTTTTTTTTAAATTGGCGCTCTTTTACCAAAACAAAAAATATTAAATCTATTCGCGTAGTATATTTTCGTTTTTATTTCAAGAAACAATTAATCAGCTTTCTATGGTCATGAATCAACATAAACTCATGATTTATTCTAATTGGATTTTGTACGATTTACCTTAATGCTTGACCCTTTCAAATTGGAATAGGTAATGTTTTGACTTTGGTTTACCTCGATAGCTCTGGGTCGAATTGAAAAAAAAAAAAAAGAAAAAAAACTACGAGACATGGATGGCAATAGCTTCTCACACATAAGCACTGAAGATTTAGATGCTCATGAAAAAAATGAATCTATGAATTTAATTCATTGAATAAAAAAAAAACTCGAGAACAAATCTCCGGAAAGAAAAATATAATCAGCAATTCTAACCCCTCGACATCGCCGGTTTATTAGCCCGGGCCGAATTGTTGTTTAATCGTAAAGAAGATATATTGGTAGTTTATTGGATTACAGAAGAATATGAAGAAAAGAAGAGCGATGGGCAGGGTGTGGATTAAACCACAGTTCCCTAAGGGAGTAAAGGGGGGGGGGACTGCCCCCTCAACAGCACCATTCTGGTCTCCAATCAGCCTGTACATGCATACACCCTCCTAATCAATTTACCAACCCGAGGAAAAAATGGTTATGGGAAAGTGAAAGAGCAAGTTTTTAACGGATTTCCTCTCACCTTTTTAGTTGCCTAACTTGGTTTTGTTAGACTTCCATTCTCCCCATCCCTGGGAGAACTAAAAAATACGCGGCAAAATCCATGGCTATACTTTAAAGATAAAAAATAATGCGTTTTACATTTATAAACAAGAGTGACAATGACAAAACAGTCCATGTTTTAAAAATCAAGCGATTTGTAAACAATTAAGTAAAGTTTTAAAAGTTTATTTTCTCCTGTCAAAAATTTACTGGCATAAAATCTTGAAGAAAGGTGTAAAATTGATAAATTTGGCAAAGGGAAAGGTTGTAAGTATGCAGAAGAAAAGCGCGCAGCTACTTAGGACTTGAGTCGGCATAAAAACGTACAGGGCCAGGAGGTTTTATTACCTACCTTACGGAAATTGACATTTAAGAGGAATCGGTGTTAAACCGATTGGACTACATGTGCTATTAAAAGGCTTTTAACTGAAAACAATAATTTGATTGATTGTATGGACAAAACTCGATTGATATTTTTCTTCTACAGAGTTAAATTAAGTTCTAAGGAATTAATCCGAAGCTCTTTATTGTTTCAGCTGAATTCAATTTTGATTAATTTCTATTATTTTTATGCCTGTATTGATTCCGTTTCATCATTTCCGGGTTGTGAGGCTGCACACGCTGACTAAGGCGACTGATCTATGATTTTTACGACGAAGAAAAAGCTCACTTCTCTCCTGGGTTATCACTGCCATCCTGATCTGCATGAACCCGACTTCAATGGAACTATAAGACAAGAATAAACATATTTTTTTTCCTCAACCAGTCACGAGTAAGTATTCCATATCGTTCATCTACCGCTTAAGTAGGCTCCTGATTTCAACCTAATCAGCCTAAAAGTTATGTCTAAGAAAGCCCTACAATTCCGTTCCCACAAACTTTTTATCCCAATGGAAACTTACCCTCATCATCATATCCAAACCTAAAAACCTCATAACCGTTCATTTCCCCACCAAACTGGTCTATGGCATACTGACCTATGCTTTTCATCTCATTCTTCACACCCTCAACCGTTTGACTGACTACCAATTTGAGTCAGTACAGCAGAAAACATCTTGACATCCAGGTGCTAAAGTACAAGGTGTATTCGTGTTCCCTAGTACGCCTGATCTCCGTCTGCACGCACATGGAAGATCATACGAGGATACGAAGCCTATGCCTACAAAGTCCCTCGAATGTTAAGACCGAATTGTTGATTTTGAGTCAGCGGGGGTAGGGTGCATAACAAACAGGACTACGGAGAAGCGTAATGTTCCGAGTTCAAGCCCAACTAGATGGGCATGGACTAGTGGCTTAACATTCATGTTTCCCAGAGCGCATGATCTCCGTATACACCCTCGCGTGCGCATGGAAGATCATGCGAGGATAGGAAGCCTATGCTTACAGATCCGTGGAATGCTAAGGCCGATTTGTTGATTTTGAGTCAGCGGGGGTAGGGTGCATAACCAACAGGATTACGGAGAAGCGTAATGTTCCAAGTCGAAGCCCAACTAGATGGGTATGGACTAGCGGCTTAGTGGTTAGGCTATTGGCAAGAACCTAGAATGAGCCTTTATTCTGGGGCACCGTTATCGGTTAACTTTAAGGAAGGCAATGCTCCTGTAGGGGGTGGTTAGAAATTCCACTTTAAATAAAACCAACACCGGAGCGGATCCGGAAGTTATGTCTCTATAGGAGCCCCTAGTTGCCTTTCCTATATACGGAGCGCGGTGGGACGCAGTGATGCATATCAGCCTACTAAACTTTCTCTATCCGGGCGGTACACGGTCTGGTGTTTAATGCAGGTCCATCCACTCGGAATGGACAGGCGGAGAGTGAGTTCTGTCTTGGCCAATCGGGACTTGCGAAACACGCTCAGTCGCAGGCAGATGTGCGTCATCTCAAATCTTGAGAATCAAAGCGTCCTATTGTGCGGACGTTAAAGCTCAAGTCCGTCTAAGGGCTAACGAGTATAAACGGGAACCAATATGTAATCTTCCTCCCCTTGAATAGATGTGCTCAATTTTGCCATAATTTTGCAAGTTTCTGGTTTTCATGGATCATTGAGAAAACAAAGGTCGGTAGTATCAACCGAAGTGGGAAGAGAGTAGCAGAAAGAGTAGGAATGTCTGCGGTGTATTCTGTGTAAAATATGGGTCCCAAAAAACTGCCTTGGTATACACCTGCACCTGGGAGTATATTGGTATTTGGTCGATAAGACGCCCACGACTGAATTACTTTACTTTTCACTTACTTTTAATAGTAGTCACTTTCTTATTAGCGTTAATAACTCTAATTATTACTTACGAGGTAGCTAAGCAGGTAACGCTCAATCCTTAGGGAGGATTATATGGAAGGGTTGGGGATGAAAGGTTTTAGGCTTATACGAACTTCTTGATCATTGTCAATGGTAAGATTGAATAAATTGAGATGTCTTGGTAGATTTTGTATTGCATGGATGGCGTAATTTGGAGGTTGGAAAGTTTGGTTGAAGCCCAAAGTTCGAAGGTATGTCCAGATGCTTCTCCGAATCTAGCAATCTAAATGGTCTGTTAGTCTTTCCAGTTGCGGGTGTACGTTCGTTGTAAACAGTTTGTAAATAGGTAGCGGAATACAGTGGCTGATGGGAGAGATATTGTAATAGATGGGAGTAGTGGTTATTTTTCGAAAGGTGAAAATGACATGTCCCCATTTTTCTGCGGTTATTGTCATTTTCCTCCATCTTTGTCGCCGGGGCTTGGAGTGCAACTTGAAAAAACCTGAGCTTTGCGTGCTCGCGCGCTTTTTTTTTCCTATTAAGAGTTCTCACTAGTAAAAAATTCCTATAATCGGGACATTCGCACAAATGCAACATAAAAACGCCAGCTTTAATAAGCATCTAAGATGAAAGTTCTCAGCGCTGAAATCGTGTATTATATAATATTAGACCAGTTTTACGATAAAGATAAAAATGGGGAATGATATTATTTTCAGATCAATTCTTTTCCAATTTGAACTCTACGACGATAATATGATGTGACGTTATTCACCCATTTTACACCAACCGTTTTTTCACGTCGGTTCATCTACGTTCTACATCAAATATTTTTATTAAATTAACTTAATATTTTTTGTAGGAATCCAGATGAACTTTTTAAATTATTCATTGAGTAAACGCTATTTGCACTTTGATTAAAATAGCTGTTTAGATGACCAATCTTTGATTGATTCTGATTGATTCTCCTTTTCTAATACTCAAAGTAAACCAGAGGATCGTTTCACATTTCAGAAGTTGCTAAATTGTACCCCAACCATTTATCCATGACACACACTCGAAGTTTATTATAATAACAACCCCTACTTTATCTCTCGTTCCAAGTTGTTTCATTTATACAAGGCATGGTTTTGTCGGAAATGAGCTACTGATAAACAATCCTCTCATAGTAGAGTCAAACCAAGTCATATTGACATTTACGGTGACATTTGTAACATTATTCTGGGCTCGTGAAAGGAAATGCAGCTCGGCGTTTATTTCTCTTTCGCCGTGTGTGCTAAACAATGAACATAAAGATATTCTGATGAACAGTACCCATTCTTCTTAGTGATTGTAAAAATATTCCAGAATATTTTAATATCCAATTAAATTGTATGTAGAAATATAGCCAAATATGTAGCCCGTAAATATTAGTAAAAAGTCATCTAGTGATTTTTGCACAGTTGGTCAGCGCTGCACCCAGGCATGTCATGGGGAACCAGCTAGAGCTGACACTCAGTGGGGGATTAAAGCAAGAAGTCCTCGAGGTCAATTAAGATGATTTGACGGATTCTCGGGATGGAAATATAGAAAGAGGGCTTCGTCGCCCTTCCCTTCCGTACGTCCTTTTTTTACGAGGGTTCGCTCCAGCAGAGGTTATATTAACCCGGTGTATTTGAAAAAAAGCCCATTTGTAAGCCGGGTTTGAATGCAGGGCAGCTGGATTCGAACCTACAGGGTAAAGGTACAGCCTTTACCTTACAGTGATGAGCGCAGTGACAACGTCTGAACCGTTTCGGCCACCGACGCCCCTAAAGTCTTGTATAAGGTCAGTTTAATGAAGTCAGTTAAGAAGTATTTTGGTCCTAGATGTCTTCGTAGATGCTTCAATCTTCTGATAAGTTGTCTCTTAAGTCTTGCCTCTGTTGTGTCTACGTAAATATTTGACTTTAACGAAAATTTGTATATCTGTTGTTGACGTACAATGAAGATAAGACTTGAACCAACATTGAGCATATTTTTCTTCATTTAGTCTTGTCCTCCGCGTCCTGCGCCAGTTTTCGATAAGCTCGAGGTGTTTTGGGTGTTTAGCGTAATTTGAATAGGATTCGATCTAGAGTGCAAAATTCCCGTCTTGTCCGCGTAGGTGGTGATGATGGTATTAGAGTATATAGGTAGGTCAGCATAAATTATACAAAATAAAGGACCAAGAATGTTCTCTTGTGGGATGCCGGCTTTTATCTGACTGCTTAGAACGCGTAATCTCACTTCACTCTGTAGCAAGGTCACTTAGATATGATTTCATGGTAAGGTAGGTCATAATAAGCTTAATAAGCGTGTAAATTTTAAAGCATGTCCGGGTATCAGAAGGTACTGGGGTACTGGGCCGGAGACCTTTGGTACATGTAGGAACCCATCCAAACAATGCTCTTTAATCTGTACAGGTCGACCACTCTGACACCTTGTTGGACCGTGGAATGAAGAAGACGGAAGCCAAATACGGAACAAGTTGTTATCTCTTAAGCCTTATGTGAGGATTCCACGTCACTTTGTTGCCTAGGTAGAATGCTAAGAATTTGTCTTGAATGGAAGTCGGAAGTTGTATCTCTTTGTTGGACTTTATAATAAAGTATTGGTCGAGATAAAAAAGTCAGTGTCACCAGTGGGATTTGAACCCACGACCTACCACTTGGGCTATCGTGACTTCGATCCTCTCGGGCACCAACTCTCCATCTCAACCTACAACCGTTCGAATCTTCCCTCTTTTTGCCATTTTCAAATGTACAGTCGGATTCTCAGCTACTTATGTCGTACTCAGGGAGCTGTTTCTTGAAGTGATTGATCTTTAACTTTTTAAATCCTTTTACGTTTTCGTGGTCAATTGATTAAGTTACGTCTTTCAATCAATTAATTATTCTTTCTAAGGTTTTGGGTGAATACTTTAACGATGAAAACTTAATGCAATTTGCTAACTTTTGCTCAAAATTTTAGGTAGAAGTATCGCTAGTAAGTAAATGATATAGCTAAACATACAGTCGGTGGCTAATTGGAAACGTTCGAATAATTGCGCAGTGCTCAAAAATGGTTCACACCTCATTAATTCTATTAAGATAAAAACGAAATTATAATATTTTAATGTGGGATTATTAAGAAATTTACTTCTTCTGGTAAACTTTGCAACTCCAAGATGTCGTTTTGAATCATACGCCACATACTACAACAGCCATTATTAATAGAGGGCCCGGTACGCATCGAAATTGGTTAATTGGAAGCCAGCGACAGACGAAGGAGTTAATTGAAGGGCATCATCACAATTGACAATTACGGGTTGATATACTATTGTTGATCCAAGGTAAACGGATCTGGCCATTCAATTTGTCAATTAGCACATTGGTAAACACAAAAATATAAAATTCTATGCTTGTTTTAATAGAAGTTATTTATTACTTCATAAACTATATAACGGTGTGCCAAATAAATGTTGTTATGGCAAGGAATATCAATAATTGATATTATACAATTATTGTTAACTAGACTAAATTGAAGTTCAAGTACATGTGCTTCCATTTACCTGACGTGAGATAAGCTTTAATGGAGCTGAAAATCCAATTTTGGAGTCCCCCATACGCCTAAATTCTTTGACCCCTTTATTTATTTCCTACTTTATGCCTTCCATGTTGTATTTTCGTGCAACTCAGTCAGCCTTGAATATTTGACAGGCGGTGTCCAGGCGCAAGCATTTATTTCGAACCGCTTGTAACTAGGCGGATAGTTTCTACTTACAATAAGTTGTTTTGCAACTATCCGGATTTCGAGCCTTTTAGCTCATCATCAGTCTGAAGGACTTCTACAACCAAGTGAAACCGCTGATACCTCCGCCAAAGTGACGTTCCAATTAGCATCGGCTAATCGAAGCTGACCCACGACCGTTTGTCGCCGAGAATCAAACAGATTACAAGACATTTGAAAAATGGCAAAAAGGGGGGAAAGATTGAATAAAAAGGTGGGGGTTGAATCGGAACTTAGTGCCCGAAGTCACGATAGCTCAAGTGGTAGAATTGCGTAGTATCATGCCGAAGGTCGTGCGTTCGAATCCCGCTCGTGACACTGACTTTATTTATCTCAACTTACAACCTTAATTAATTGAATGACGTTAATTAGTCAAGTTGACCACGAAAAATATTGAATTATCGTTAATATATACAAAGACTTTATTCTGTTTATTTCGTTTTTTTAAGGGATTTGAGATCCTTTTTTGCATGCTTTTTTTATTTTGTATTTATAATATTGACGTGTTTCTGGGTTTTTCGCTCATACAATATTTTAGAAAGTGGTAGTAGGAACATCATTTTCTCATAATTTTGTATGCTTAATTGTTGTCGTTTATACAATTAGTTATTTTAGTTTGGTGTCACTGTGTCAATATGTTAATCTATACAACAAAAAAAATTTATTACGTTTGTTTTGTTTTTTTAAGGAATTTAAGATCCGTTCATGAGATCCTTTTTTTTGTTCTATATATAAATTGGACACTTTTATTTTTGTTTATTTACTCAAACAATATTTTACAAACAGGAAAACCATTTTATCATAATTTTGTTCGTTTCGTTGTTATGATTTATACAAAGTAGTTTAGTTTTGTTTCACTGCGTTAATATTACATTTAATTCATTTAATTAAGATTTTAAGTTGAGATTAAAAAGTAAGTGTCAAGAGCGGGAGTCGAACCCACGACCGAATCAAATAGATTACACGGCATTTGAAAAATTGCAATAGATGGAAAAATTTTAAAAATGGTGGAGTTGAGATGGGAAGTTAGTACCGTAGTAAAGGTGTATGAGTTACTCAATGAATTCTGTCTTGTTTTGTATTTGCTAATATACATAAATTAACAATTAACATTAACATTTATTAAATCGATTTCCTTGTCCGATTGACCGAATAAATTCGTTTTTATAATTAATTTTTAAGTATGGTATTGATTGAGATAAAGAAAGTCACCGTCACGAGCGGGATTCGAACCCACGACCTTCTGCTATACCACTTGAGCTAACATTGACCTCGGACACCAACTCGCCATCTCAACCTCTTAGGAGGGAAAATTCAAAAGGTGGGGTTGAGATGTGATGTTGATGACCGAGTGGATCGAAGTCGCGATAGCTCAAGTGGTAGAGCAGCGGCGTATTTAGCCGAAGGTCGTGGGTTCGAATCCCGCTCGTGACGCTGACTTTTTTACCTTAACCAATAGTTTACTTAAATATTAATTAATTGATAAGAATGAACATTTATGATACGGTATAGATTACACGACAAAAATGGCTGAAAGGAGGGAAAATTAAAAAAAAAAAGGTGGGCTTGAGATGTGAAGTTGATGACCGAGTGGATCGAATCCTCGATAGCTCAAATGTTAGATTAGCGTTGTATTAAGCGGAAGGTCGTGGGAGCACTCAGTGACCGCTTATTTTCTTTCTTTCTTTTTTTCCCTTTGATTTCATTTGTCGCCGAGAATCAAATGGATTACACGACATTCGCAAAATGGCAAAAAGGAGGGAAAATTCAAAAGGTGGGGTTGAGATGGAAAGTTAGTGTCCGACTGGATCAAGGTCAAGATGGCGCAAGTGGTAAAGCTGGGGCTTATCAAGCCGAAGATCGTTGGTTTGAATCCCGCTCGTGACGCTGACTTTATCTCAACTAAAAACCTTAATTAATTAAATGATGTTAATTAGTCAAGCGGACCACGAAACATAGTGAATGATCTATAAATCTATTTTAATCTATAAAAGAAAATTTATTATGTTTGTTTCGTTTTTTAAGGAATTTGAGTTCCTTTCTTGAGTTTCTTTTTTTTTATATTTTGTTTATATATAAATAAGACAGTTCTTTTTTTTTTACTCAAACAATATTTTACAGACAAAAAACATTTT
>CM077112.1:4394718-4404718 GCA_039619505.1 Cimex hemipterus | reverse complement strand
ATCCGATCAAGAGCCAAAAGTGGTTTAAAAACTGTTGATCACTACCGTCATGGCTTTCTGTCTTTTAGTTACTTCGACAATGAACAAAACAAGGATTAAACATGGCATCTAAGAATCAGTAGATCGTATGAACGAGCTATTAAAATAATAAAATTGAACAGAGCCTGCATCAAATCGAATCTAATTGGGTTATGTAAAGTATCCCACCTGTTGTTCTAATTTCCCTAAGGGCCTTGCGCAAACCAGGGTGTAAAATAGACTTGATATAATCTCCTTAATTATACTTAATATATTTTTTTTAGCCGGAATGTCTAGGTTTAATGGACATCAATTTTTTAAACGCGTGACTTTAATTTTTAGAAAATATTACTGTTAGTTATTGAGTTTTTATATTTTTGGACTTAGGTAGGGTCTTATTCCGCCTTCTAGTCTTCCGCCATTTTCGACAGATGATGTAAATCCCCTATTTTTCGACACTTTTCAGGTCAACCTTTACATAAATTCACTGATTTCGTGGTCCGCTTGACCAATTACATAAAGACATTGGAGACATGTCGCCAATTTATGACACTCGTAACTTCGATAAAATAAGATATTGGGATCATCCAGGATTTCATATTTGGTGCCATTTTAAAGCCTTTAATTAGCCCTCCTTTTTGCCATTTTAGACAAAAACACACTTTCATAAAAACTACAAATTTTCATTAATTCCACTGGGTTTCGTGGTCCTCTTGACCGGTTAATCGGCACTTTTGAATTTCGAATCAAAGAAATTTTGAAACATGGCAAAAAGGAGGAGAAATTCAAAGGGCGGGATTGAGATAGGAAGTTGGTGTCCGAGTGGATCGAAATCACGACTTTTAACATTTGGTCGTCTCCGTCTGTAGAATAGAGTGGGTCGAGATAAAAAATAACAAAATAATAGAAATGATAAATGATGGAGTGAGTTTTGTAGAACTTGTAGAAATCCTTCAACCTGATGATGAGCTAAAAAGCTCGAAATCCGGATCGTTGCAGAACAACTTACTGTGAGTTGGAACTATCCTTTTTAAAAAGTGTTGAACAAAATCGTACGTTCTATAATATATAAACGTAGGAAAAGCAAAAAAAAAAAAAAACGATTTTATAGTACATTAACAATACATACATACAACGATACAAGTACATTATAGCACATAGTACAATACTAAAATAAAATGACTTTTTTAATTATCGTCGTTGCGGAATTAAAGTTTAATTATTCAAGTGAAAACATGTTCAATTCCATAAAAAATTAAATTGTTATGGGTCATGTTGGTAATAATAAAAAATAATAATAAGGGCGTCGGTGGAAGCAACTGGTTGACATTGCGAGTCATACTTTATAAGTCCCAGTATACTACCACCCAAAGTAGTTATATAAATAGGCATTATTTTTCAGTAATATTGCATCGATTGTTTTGTTGAAATTTCTACATAATAGACAAAATTTATTCGCTAATGATATTGAGGTGGAAGAATATAACATTTCAAGGACCCATTTTCCTGGGTGTTTTTTCCTCAATTGTTACCTTATATTTTTAAAGAGTGCCAAAAGCGCTTCTACATTTCTTCCCCAATGATGTTTTTATTTTATCCGACGACATTTAAATTAAATTTACCCGCGGGTCGTGTATACACGGAATAATTTAAAGCGTCGTATATTCAGAGATAAGTGAAGTTATTATTGGATATCTTAGAGGTGGTTGAGGTAATCTTTTTTTTTCTGTCCTAGAGAAAGGTCCAATCTAAGCGGGATTTGGCTGTGAAAGTGGCCCGATATTGTAGAAAAGGTTTGTGGAGCAAATGAGCTTCCCGTGTTCAATACGGTCGGCTTAAATCAGTTTAGTCCCCGGCAACTTCCAGAACCACTTACGGGTCTGAATCATTCAGGACATTTCCCATTTAAACAGGATATAATTGCTGAATATACTTTTCAACCTTTTCGACAATTATTGGTTTGGCATGGAAGTAATGTCGTCTTTTCAGTTATAGGATCAATTAGCTCGATATTTACCGTTTTATCTGTGTTATTATTGTTATATAATAACGTTTCATCGTTTTCAACTTATTTTCTTGTTAAATCAATTACGTTTAGTGGTCTAATTGACTAAATAACTTTTTTCAATTAATTATTCTCGTTAGGTAAGGTATTGATTTATTGATTGAGATGAAAAAGATTCGAACTCACGATCCTCGGCTCAATAATCCCAGGTGTTAGGATCGTGGGATCGAATACTACTCATGACACTAACTTTTCATCTCAACCAAGACCTTACATAACGAGAATAATTAATTATTTAATCTTGTCGGGGTTGACGAACACCTATTGAATCATAGGCCTTTGGACGACCCGAGAACTATTAAAGAAAGGGTACACACCAGAGCGATAAGATTTACATCGTAAGGTCGTAAGCGATACACGATAATTGTCTTGTGAGTAGTGACGTGCGATACCCGAAAATATTCCATACCAATACACGGAACTGGTTGAGATGAAAATTTAATATCACGAGCTTGTCCACTTGTCAACTCAAGTGTTAGAGTAGAGGCGATTGAGCCGAGAACCGTGGGTTCGAATCCCGCTCGTGACACTTAACTTTTCATCACAGTCAATACTTTACATAACGAGTATAATTAATTATTTTGTCATTTCGAGTAATTTAATAGGCTAAACATGTCGTTATGTTAACATATGTTTGCATTATTAATTCCAAATAGGAAATAACTGAACTGTGGCAAATGAAAATATGGGTGCAGTATTGGGAACTAATGCTGTAAATGATAATAAAGTCTAACGGTGGTTAGCTCTACTTAGAAAAGGAACAACACAGGAGAGCATCGGACACAATGATATGGTATACGGATGGCTCCAAAACAACTGAAGGAACCCGATCAGGAATTTTCTGTACAAGCCCAAAATATGAGCAATCAAACTCACTAGGGAAGTACACCTCGATCTTGCAAGCAGAAATACATGCTATCAATGCTTGTGCTCTGGAAAATCTTAAAAGAGGTTACACTGACAAAAAAATCCTCATAAGATCAGACAGCCAAGCAGCTATCACAAAGCACTGACATGTATAAGAATCACATCAAAATTAGTCAGTGAATGCATCCAAAATCTCCAAAACCTGGGAAAACACAACAAGGTAACGGTATCCTGGGTGCCAGGGCACAGGGGAATTTTGGGTAATGAAGACTGGCCAGAGGAGGATCCGCAAAACCATACATAGGCCCCGAGCCTATCCTTGGGATATCCAAAACAAACGTAGAATCCTCCATCGCAGAATGGATCCAAATAAAACAAAGAGAAAAATGGATAAACTCTAGCAGTGCTAGACACAGCAAACTCATGATAAAAGAACCCTCACCAAAACTAGCAAAAGCACTGCTACAACTGGAGAGGGCAAATCTCAGAGGAATGGTAGGGCTACTAACCGGCCACTGGCACCTGAGAAAACATCTACATAACATGGGCATATATAATAGGGATCCCATTTGCATACTATGTAATGAGGAGGAAGAAACAGCCACTCATATCATCTTCGAATGCGGAGCAACGGCTCAATGGAGATTCAATCTGACGCACAGAAATGACTCAGAGAACCACATTGAAGCAATAACAGTCAATGACTTGATAATCCTAAGTAAAAGGATCGAGTCTATTGACTAAACTAAAGAACTAGGAAGGTACAATAAGCCAGAAGGCTGCAGTGCCTGGGGCACACAAACCCCACCTCCTAGTACCTTTGCCACCTAACCTAACCTAACCTAGAAAAGGAAATTTTGTTCTTAATTCACGCAGAGGATGCCATGAGGTTGACGAAAACCTATTGAATCATAGGCTAAAAGAATATCTCCTTTGGACGACCAGAGAACTATTAAAGAAAGGATACACACCAGAGCGATAAGATTTACATCGTAAGGTCGTAAGCGATACACGATAATTGTCTTGCGAGTAGACATGCGATACCCGAAAATATTCGATACCAGCACTCGCTACTGGCATCGAAAGAAATATTCAATTCTACTCAAGTATTGATAGAAATTATTCGATACTAACGAGTACTTACTCATATTTTTAATTTATTCATAACTGATCAACTTAGTACTGTGGACTTTTGTTAAAATACATTCATGCAGTTTTTTTCCAGTTTTAAGTATTTTGTCATACAATGGTAAGAACAAGGAAAATCTGCCAACACATTTCAACATAAATGATATTTTAATTTTATCGTTAACGAGTTTTTGAAAAAATTGATCGACGGGTGTTTGGCTTCCAAATATTTGAAAAGATAAGTCGTATTCTCACTGTTTTCCGCAGAGTTTGCAAGACAATTCAGTTTTCTTAATAAACTAATCCCATGTCTCACTTGGAAGAGACAAGGTGACCACTTTTTAAGCACTTCAAGACAAAAACCTTTTATAAGAATTTACTGAAATTGAATCTGCGAGGTGCAACACGGAAAAATTAAAAGTTAACAGAATTGTGAGCAAAGTTAACAACCACCAATTAAATATCTAGAATGACTTTGTTGACATATGCCGATAGAAGTCGCTCCTAACAATAACTAATCAATTCCCAGTTTGTCAAGAGATAAGTTTCGAACGGTAAACAATAAATTCAATATTACTGGAACGCTCGACGCTAAATTTAATTGAGTATATTTTCCGATACTACAAAAAATATTCTATGTGGTACTTGTATCGAATGACAATATTCGACACCAGAATTACTCGGTATCGAAAAAAAAATTCTGGATATTTTACTCATATCGATTGGTGTCGCACGTACGACTTATAAGATACGCATCGCTCAGGCCTATAAAAACGTGTAGAAACGACAATATTCGTTCAAACCTGTACGATTGCGACATGTGTCGTAAGATTAGTGAATCTAGAGTGTTGCTTGTCTCTTCCTTCAGTGTCGTACGATGTTGCGAAGGTTGAAGATGGTAAATTCAAAGATCGAGGTAGGTTTTGCGATTTGCTGGCTGGCTCATGTCTTATCGCTTCGACTTACGATAAAAATCGTGTATCTGAGCGATAAATATCTCTAACCCGGCCTGTTCCGCATACAACCATCGGAAACCGCACCGAAAGGTTTCGTTGCTCGGTTTTGTTGAAACATCAAAAAAGTTTATTGCCAACTCGGTCAACGGCGTTCAGTTGTTCAAAACTACAATTGCACGAGAAAAACCTGTACCGTGCATTCGGCGGGACATGGCCCCTTGCATTTGTGCTTTTACCAGAAGTTTAAACGGTATTGTGAACTGCTAACCCGTTTAGACGTTTAAATAAAGCAAGCAAGCTTATACAATCTAACAGAAAAGTAGACTTTCACCACGACAACGCCCACACCAACATCGTTATGAAGGCCAAGCATTTATTAACTAATCTGTTTTGGGTCATAAAATCACATCCACCACACTGTGCGGACATTTCACCTTGTGGCTACTTTTATTTCGGCCGTTGTAAAAAAATTTAAATAGCCAAAACTTTGAAAGTGGTCAAACGTTCTTGGATCAAAATATTAAAATTGCAATGCTAAAGGAATAGACATGCTACTTGAAAATTGGAGAATAGTAATTGCAAGCAATTGACAATACATTATTGGAATATTGAAAAGAATAAAAAAAGATTATTCGGAGATCGTTACGTACGGTCTGGTCTGACGGAGGTTTTAGAAAAGCAATTTCTTTATCGTGCAAACGTTTCGATCTTCATTGAGATCATCTTCAGCGCTGATTCAAAAATGATCTAAATTGTCATTGTCACTCACTCAAAGACTTGTCATTATTGTATGTGTTGAGAGTGCCCGACACACAATAATGACACATCTACACGGAAAACCAACACTTTGGACCCTGAAGATGATCTCAATAAAGATCGAAACGTTGGAACGATAAAGAAAATGTGTTTTTTTAACCTACGTCACACCAGACCGCATCTCACAATCTCCAAAAGTATTTTCTGCGGAAACAATAATAAAACAAATAAATATGTAAGTAATCATTGTACTAAATTCAAAAACCTCACCAATCGTTTCCTGTTTTGGCGACGTTTTGTCTTTTCCTTCCGGTCTGGTGTGGTTTTGGCTCTGCAACCATATTGACATCTGAAATAAATACAAAACAATGAAATTATTAACAGGTCGCACAATATATTGCTGGAGATGACGGTATAGAACATAGCCACCTGACTATTTTTGGTGTTTGAAACGTACAGCTTAGTATGGAACAAAATATCACCAAGAAAAAGCATGTGCTCATTGCCTCTTGCATATAACACCCTCTGCCATCTTAATGAGGCCATTTTAAGACCATCCAACGCCATATCATTTGATGAGGCAGTTTTTAACCCTTTACAATTAATGTAGGCTTAAGGACGAAGGGAACTTCAAGAAAAAAAGTGTTACTTCCCAAAAGTAATTTTTGGCTTTAATTTTAAATCAACTTATATGAATAAAGTCGTGCTATACGAAGACGTTGTATTATAGCGAACCATTACAATAGTTGCCCCGAGAAGATTTGTCGTAGGTAGTTGTTTAGATTATCCGCACGGTAAAATAACATGGCACACAAGGACCTGATGTTTCGAATTTTATCCACATTGGCATAATTGATCCACCCCACCATCGGAACGCAAGCAGTATTGTTGCCTGAGGCCTATGCATAGCTGCGGAAACAGTCGCAGGTACATTAATGCAACAATCGATTCCACTTATTTGGTTTCCCCGTGGTATAACAACCGACAGAGGATGTCAGTTCATTTCTACCCTTAATCGCAACTTGGTAACCGCCGCATCGTTCCAGCTTTTGACGACCAGTGTAATGGTTCTGGAATGATTCCATGGCAATTTAAAAACGATATCACACGTTAAGACGATGAATTTTCTCCGTTGGAAGGTCTACCGTTCCAGTTTTCGCGTTCTTGGCCAATTCATGCAACACCATTCAAAGTTTTGAAAAATCAACATTTTTCAAGTTACTGATGCTTGGACGGGATACAGACGCAAAAGATCGCTTAAAGCCGGTATACCTACTTCGTCCACCTCCTGCAGATTCACCTCTTCAACAAATCGAATCTGCCAACTTTAGCACTTAGCGGTGATATACACAAGATGTAAAAGACTGTGAAAAGGCGAACAAAATATCGATATATGTTCCCTTCCCAAGAGTAATTTTTGGTCTTAATTAACTTATGTGTATAAACTCGTGTTGTATGTAAGGTGTTATATTTTGTTAAGGACTAATACATGCAAATAGAGGTGGTATATTGTGCTTTTCAAGAGCTGTTGTATACCAGTACTTTGTCTATAGTTCACCGATCAGAACGAGTTCATCATATCACTAAGGAAGACCCTAGCCCCCGGGGGCCACGGTAGCCGAGCGGTTAAGGCGTCAGACTCTCGGCTAGTAGACCCCGCGGTCGTGGGTTTGATCCCCACCGTCGCCTCTGGAATTAAAGGAAATTGATACGGCACTCATCAATGCAGGGGCGGGACTGGATCTCAGTGATTCTGAATCTGGTCCCAACCCCCTTCAAAAATGAGTTTCTTCGATGGAAGAACACTGGTACAACGGTTCACTTTGCGTTGTGAGCCCTCCCCCAAAAATGGAGCCAGGGTATAGTACAATAAGCTGAACAGCTGCAGTGCTCAGGAGGGACCTCCTCCAGTCCCTAGTGACCATTGTATCCATCCAAGGAAAACCCGGTTCCATGGATTTTTTACACGATTACGTTGAATATTTCAAACCATTTCTTCCTGTGGTCCATGTGGCATCACGGTTTGTTAGTAGGTGTATTGGTTCTGTAGGTCTATTGTGCTAATCCGTATTGAGTTCTACCCATCTTCTTCTGCGCGTTAAGAGTCCGGTTAAGGCTAGAAAATTTTACCCACATTCTTTAATGGTTGTTTCTTTTCCTCCAAAATCAGCTAGAAGGTTCTACGACTCTTTATGTCCAAAAAGTGAATTCCACGGCTTCCTCATTTGCATTTTGTCCTATTTGTACAAGGTGTTTTGAATTATGCGCTATGCCATGTACAAAACTTCCTTTAAAATACAATTCAAAGTATTCAGGAAGTAAGGGGTAATTTAGGGGGTGGCCGCGGTAGCCGAGGGGTTAAGGCGTCAGACTCAGTTGGTAGACCCCGAGGTTTCGATCCCCACCGTCGCCTCTGGAATTTTTCTGACGCCTAAGGTGACTTAGTGGCAGCAATTAAAAGCAACACGGCACTCATTCATGGAAGGGGCGGGATCAGACCTCAGCGACCCTGAATTTATGTCCCAACCCTCTTCAAACATGATTTTCTTCTATGTAAGAGCACCGGTACAACGGGTCTCAAGTTCACTGTTGCGAGCCCTCCCCAAAAAATATCGAGCCAGGGATATAGTACAATAAGCTGTACAGCTGCAGTGCTCAGGAGGGAACTCCTCCAGTCCCCGGTGATATTGTAAAAACATTTTTTTAAATACTGTCAGAAATAGAATTACCGTGTCATTTTTTTCTTAACTCATGTGCTTTTTTCAAATATAAATAGCCAAATTACTCCTATTTTTTCATTAATATAAGCCAAAGCTTGATACCCTTCCAAAATACGTTTCCTCGACAATTTCTTTCTTATCTGAGAGTAGCTGTCACACTCAGAAATAAAAAATTCCTTCTGGGCTTTTAGAAAAATGTACATCTGTACAAAAATGTATCCAGTTGTTTTTAGATTACCTGTTCTAAAAACACAAAAAGTTTGTAACACGAGTAGTCGAACACCTTGTATATTTAATTATAGATTGAATTGGTACTTTTCTATTCCTAGTTTCTACTTTTTTTTAATGAGCTTCACAATTATTGCAAAATTTTGAAAATTGCGTAGATTGTTAAGAGTGGGAAGTTAAATATTCAAACCACCCCAGTATTCTAACTCCCCAATCCTAATTATTTCCAGAGCTGAAATCATCCCATTCCACGAGTTCACATATACGACCGAATGGAAAGCATATTAAACGTTTTCGTCCCCATTTTATTTTAATGTCCGGCCCGCAGCCCTGCAAGTAAGGCTCCCGTAGGTCGAGGGGCGAGGAGAGGTGTGACTAAGTGCGCTCGTGCTCTAAGTGAGTTTTCCTGTTAGAGGAGTCCGCTTTTCACTCCTTTTTACTATTAACAGGGACGACTTTTTCCGCTGCTCGACTATTCTGGAAGTTGTTGAAGTGCCGCTTACAAATTCACCAATCACACGGGACGCTGATGTGCCGCGCGTGTTGTCACCACCGTTTTAAAATTGCACCAGGTTAAATCGCATTGTAAACCTATTTCAAAACTATAAATATATAATCCATAATCTTACTTCGTTAATTCGAATCATCCCTATAGATGAATATTAAATGATCGGATTCGTAATTAATAATAATGACCCATAGCCAGCAAACGCAATTATGTAAATATTCTAATAACGTCGCAATGATATGAACGCAAATGAGTAATAAAATTTAATTATTTTCTCTATACATATGTCACTTCTTTAAAACTGAATTTTGATATTTAAATAATAATCCACATATTTAAAAAAATGATATAATAGGTATATTGGTTATCTATATGAGACGTAATTTTCCCACTATTTTGAAACCGGGGTTATACAGTTTTTTATACCGCAGGATCAAAATCCGGCGGATTTTTGGTTGTAGGTATGGCTGATATGGGGACGAGGGAACCCCACGAAGAAATACGAATTGAATGAAGAATTTCAAAATGGCATCAAAAAACTTGTTTAACTTCTGATATATTTATAGGACGTTCTCTTTTGTCAAGAGGTACAATGTACTATGCTAGTGTGTGTGGTATTTAATGACCGTTAATTACTGATTGTTCAGAGATCATGAGATGCGGCCTGGTGTGACTTAGGCTTTAGAAAAACACTTTCTTAATTATGTCAACGTTTCGATCTTTATTGAGATCTTCTTCAGGGCTCGAAGTGTTT
>CM077112.1:4382090-4393552 GCA_039619505.1 Cimex hemipterus | reverse complement strand
GGGGTTGCTTATAACCTAGCCCCGAGGAATATCGAGTACTCTGGAATGAGTTTGTGACGTCCTGAGAGAAAAAGTAATTTATTAGCGTGAAAGAAAGGAGTTGGTTATGACCTAGCCCCGAGGAATATCTGGTATTCTGCGGTGGGTGTATGACGTCTAGGGAGTAAAAATCATTTATTAGCGTGAAAGGAAGGGAGTTGCTTATAACCTAGCCCTGAGGAATATCGAGTACTCTGGAATGAGTGTGTGACGTCCAGAGAGAAAAAGTAATTTATTAGCGTGAAAGAAAGGGGTTGTTTATGACCTAGCCCCGAGGAATATCGAGTATTCTGCGGTGGGTGTATGACGTCCAGAGAGAAAAAGTAATTTATTAGCGTGAAATAAAGGGGTTGCTTATAACCTAGCCCCGAGGAATGTCGAGTACTTGGGAGGGAATGTGACAAACAACTCTGTTTGTGGTGATGTATGATATATATATATATATATATATATATATATATATATATATATATATACAAAAAATACAATATATATAGATATATATTGTACTTTTTGTATTTTTATTGTTTTGTATTTTGTATTTGACAACCTGAGGTGCAAAAGAGTGACTAGCATTCTAGGATATCAGTATATATTTAAAATCAGAGAGTCGTTAAGCATATCGAGACGCCCAAATGGCTGCAGTTTAATACAAAATATGCGCATGCGAAGAGAAATAAAAAAAAAGGATAATACGAAAAAGGCCACCCATAAACTTCCCACTTTATTATTATTATTTTTAATTAACTAAGGCTTTGGTTGAGATAAAAAAACTCAGTGTCATGAGCGGGATTCGAACCCACGATCTTCGGCTACATACGCCGCTGTCGTGATTTCGATCCTCTTGGACTCTAACGTCCTATCTGAACCCCACCTTTAAAATTTTCCCTCCTTTTTGCCATTTTTAACTCCTCAAGCCTTCATTAATTAACGATATAATTAAGTACGTCGGGGGGGGGGCTGGATTCGAACCCGGGACCTTTACAGTGATGAGCGCCGTGTCAACGCCTAAATCGTTGCGGCCACCGACACCACTTCCCCACTTTATTATTCTATTAGGGAAACTATGACGTTTTTTCAACATCAGGTCAAATATTGCCCTATTATAAACCATTATCAGTTTTATCTCATCAAGATATTATAGCAGAAAAAATATTTTTATTGAAATGTATTTTTGTTTTGCAGGATTTTCCTTGAAAGAACGGAAAATGAACAACAGGATGAAAATACTAAAGGAGAGAATAGTTTTGGTTACATGCTAGGGATTTTGCCGGCGTCATTAACGAATTACAAAAACGTAACTTTTATTGTATTTTATAAGATGATGCTGTTGCTTGATGTGTAAATAATTTTCAGGTGTATTACACAGGAATAGTTTCTTTGGGAACGCCGGAACAAAAGTTCCGAGTACTTTTCGATACAGGGTCCTCAGTGCTGTGGGTATATTCCAAACAATGCTGGTGGTCGTGGCCGTGTTGTAAGTAGCTGGAAGTATCTTTTAAAGCTTAGAATTACAGTATAACATTGTCCCAGGGACACGATCGTCGTACAGATCTTCCAACTCGAAGACGCACGTAGCAGATGGGACGGGTATTTCCGTGGTCTATGGCAGGGGCAAAATGGCCGGCTTCGTCAGCATCGATAAATTACGTTTCGGTAACACAGGCGCCCTGGTGAAGTTCGTAGAGGCGACGGGAGTCAACGACGGATTCCTCGCTGCGTTCACACAGAAGTTCGACGGCGTTTTCGGTCTCGGTTTACGAGACACCAGTCCCGGCGAAATTAAACCACCTTTCTACGACTTGTCAAAACATTTGGACAAACCGATTTTTTCGCTTTATTTAAACAGGTTATTTCTTTACAACAATCGTTTTTTCCATTAACGTCAATTGTTTGTATTATATCAGAGATAATAATTCACCGAATGCCGGGGGTGAAATAATTTTCGGAGGGATGGACACTACGAAATTTTATGAAGAGACTCTGACCTTCCACAACACCGTGGCCAATATGTGGGCAGTCGTAATAGACAAGTGAGTACAAGAAGATTCAAGTTTATTTGATTTATTTTTATAATATGTTTCTTACTGGTCGAGTGGCAGAACAAGTAAGGAAAGTATTAGCAACACAAAAGTTAACTTAAGGCGAGGTCTAAACTTCATGATCTTCAATTTGTCGAACTAACTTACTGCTTACAGTAGCTTGCTGGTACTGATTGCAGCTTTGCCATTTGTGTCTTGTTTAGAGATGGTTAGGGCTATGCGTATGACCGGCGTGGTACCCTTGGGGAAGCGAAGGATCGGACCACCTAGGCTTGGCCTATGGCTTCCCTAGAATGCGTGTAGCAGGTGTAGGCTTAGCGCGGTGCGAGACCTTTGACCGTAGACAGTGCTCACCTAGGAGGTGCGTAGCAATCTCACTTAAATACGAAACCGTTGCCGGGGCGTTCCCGGAAGTTTCTTCGCTAGAGGAGCCTCTACACTCAGAGAGATAGTCGCCTTCTCTATCTAGGGAGTACGCGGGTCAGCTGGCCTTGTGTGCGGCATTAACCATTCTGACGAGTTGGGAGCGTGTTGGTAGCAGCCATTCGGGGTGTAAAGCCTCTACATCGTCGCTAAGGCGGCGGTCCGTCAGCTCTCATTTTGAGAATCGGGCTGTCCGGTAAGAGCTTGATTGCTTAGGTACGGACGTTAAAGATCCTCACGTCAGCCGAACTATGAGTCCGGAAAGAATGTGTCTTGTTTACCTTAGTTTGCATGGACTCTAAACCGCCCCTAGTAAACAAACTTCTTTATCCATAGTAAGAAATGGTCAGTCTTGCATGCTTGCTCCTCTGGAGCTTGACATCATGCTGGAACATCACTACAAATTACGGAAAATTCTCCTCCTCCTATTTAATAATTTTTAAGTCAAATAAGGTTATAAATTCTTACGCCGAGAATTCGCCGGCTTCGCTCCGTGGAGACGGGCGGGGTTACTTAATGATTTAAAAATAATAAACTTAATATTAAATTTTAAAAAAGAATGGGCGCCACGCTGTTTATATACACGGAAACAGCGAACCGTAAATAAAATAAAATAAAATAATTCAATGACCGTAAAATTAACTAAAAAAACAACACAATATTTACATAATTAAACAAATAAAAAACACATTTATTCCAACGGAAAACTAGAAACTAAAACTTTTCCAGGCGCATGAAAATCCCCTCTTCTAGGAATGTCTTGCTGAAGAGAAACTTCTCTGAAGTTTAGTGGGTCCGCGATCCCCTTCGTTGATCAAGGAATTGATGATTTTCTATGATCCAGCCACACCGAAGGGATATCCTTCTCGACACTGTCCTCTCTTTTTTTCCCACTACCCTCTCCTACGCCTATCCTAGGCCATCTTAACCTTTGATTGAACAACCGCCAACCCCGGCCTCGGAGGCTCTACAATCTAGGAGGCATCTCCCGCCAAAAGCAACAATAATATATATATTTATATACTATGTTACAAACGTAACAAAATTAGTAAAGTTAACATTTTTATAATAATTTTCTTTTTCGTCGAGTGACTGAATAACAGGGGTTGATACTATAACTATTTTTTTTAGAACGAGCCAAACAAAAGGATCAACCCTAAGCTGGCTAGGTTTAAACATTACGTCTCTACTCTCCTATGCCTGTACGAAGTGAAACTCATAGTCTTCAATTTGTCGAACTAACTGATTACTGCTTATTGCTTAAATTAGCTTGCTGGTACTGATTGAAGCTTTGCCATTTGTGTCTTGTTTACATTACTTTACATGGACTCTAAACTGTCCACAGTAAACAAACTTTTCTGTCCCTAGTAAGTAATGGTCCGTCTGGCATGCTTGCTCTTCATGGAGTTTTGACATCTTGATGTAACACCGCTACAAATTACTCAAAGTAATTTTTTACCGCTGCTAACCTCATCAGACTCTATTTAATCGTTTTTAAGTCAAATGCGGTTATAAATATGAAAAGTTATCATTTTTATAATATTTTTTTTTATTCGTCGAGTTGCAGAATAATAGAAGTGCCGAGTTATACTATAACCTCCTGCCCAGATTTTTTTTTTAAAGAGCGAGTGAAACAAAAGTTAATTTATGGAAAAAATAACAAGATAAACTTCTAAGGCGTAGGCTAGGTTTAAACAATAGAACCCTTCACTCTCCTATGCCTGTAAAAAGTCCAGGTCATAATCTCCAATTTGTCGAACTAAATGATTACTGCTTAGATTAGCTTGCAGGTACTTATTGCGGCTTTGCCATTTGTATCTAGTTTACATTACCATGCAGAGACTCTAAACTGTCCACAGTAAACAAACTTCTTTATGTAAGTAGTCCAATGGTCTTGTATGCTTGCTCTTCATTAGGTGATATCAAGATGGAACAATGTTACAAAATAGGTTTTTACAGTGACCTCGGCAGCTCCTATTTAATCATTTTCAAGTCAAATAAGGTTATAAATATGTAAAGTTATCATTTTTATAACGATTTCTTCATCGAATGGCAGAATAATGGGAGTGCCGCTTTATACTTCAACTTCCTGATTCAGAATTTATTTATTTTTCTTTATTTTTTCAAAGAAGTAGCCAAACAAGAGGTAATAGCCTAAGCCATAGGTGGCGTTTGAACAATAGAACCCTTCACGCTCTTATGCCTGTACAAAGTCCAGGTCATAGTCTCCAATTTGTCTAACTGCTTACTGCTTAGATTAGCTTGCTGGTACTGATGCAGCTATGCCATTTGTGTGTGGTTTACATTACTTTGCATGGACTCTAAACTGTCCACAGTAAACAAACTTCTTTATGTAAGAAGTCCAATGGTCTTGTATGCTTGCTCCTCAGGCGTGCTCCTGATGGAACATCATAAAAATGACGCAAAATATGGTTTTACCGTTGGCGACCTCACCAGTTCCACTCTGCTGCTCGTTTTTATTCATTTTTAAGTCAGAGAAGAATATAAATACGTAAGAGTACCTTTCTTCAGTTTTTTAATCGTAAAAATTAAATTAATTTTATAATAAAGCCCACATTAATAGATTGTTTTCGACTGCTTAAACTTTCATCGTTCATTTTTTCTTAATTTACATATTTTCGCTTAATACATTCAATACGTCTGTGTAACAGAAAATATTTAACGTTTTGCGTGCGTCGAAATCTAGAACCGTATTTTAAAATTACTGAATTCAGATAAAACAGGACCATCCATCGTAGAAAAAGATGCGATGCAAGCGTCAGTTTGCTGTACCGAGTCGAATCTCAACGTGCACTGATCCATTAACATCACTATGGTACAAAAGCATATCGTGACAATTCACGCCCTAACATGCACCTAGTATAACGTCCTAATCCCAGATATATGACCACTTTGCAATATTGTCTCCACTTATTATTAGAATCATAGATTGCTGCATGACTGCGCAAGAACATCGGCTTCCTTAAAAATGTTAACCTATTCTTTTATTCAATGGGTTTTAGAATCCATGTTGGAGGAAATGTCGTGTTTGAATGTACAAACGGATGCACTGGGATACTAGATACGGGCACGTCTTACATAGTCGCTCCCAAGCAAGCGATTCAAAACATCAGACGTTTCATGGGCACGGACCAAAATGGAAATGTATTCAGAGAAAAACTAATGCTTAAAATTTTCTATTTCATTCTCACAATTGCTTCCAGGTACCATGCGAAAATTACAGCGAACTGCCTATGCTCGGATTCGAAATAGATGGGAAAATGTATTCAGTTGATGTAACACACTATATCAACAAGGTAGGAAAATTCATTCTATGTTTAGGAAAGCAAGGAAACTAGTTCGTTTTTTATCCCTCTCGAGAGAAAGAAGAAAAATAAAACAGTTTCATATGAGAGAAGAAAAAGATATAGACGATAGGATAGGGGGGTAAGAAAGAGAATGAATATCATCTTATTAAAACGGAAAAAAGAAAATAAGAGGAATAGGAAACAGATAGATTGACATATAAAGAAAGAGAACAAAGAGAGATAGAGGGATTAGGTAGGTAGATAGAAAGGAGAGAGAGAGAGAGAGAGAGAGAGAGAGAGAGAGAGAGAGAGAGGGGGGGGGGGAGAGAGAGAGAGAATCAGACGGAAAGGATACTAAAGATGAAAAAATAAAAAAGAAAGACAACCAGAAAATAATATAAGAGAAAGCGAGTAGTGAAAAAAACAGAAATGAAGAGTGAGATGCATAAAATAAATAAAAAAGAGAGGAAGATTTATAACAAAATAAAGGCAGTTACAAGTCAATAAAGTTAAAGAAGATTTTATACAGTATAGACAAGTGAATAAACAGGTAAGAATTCTACAAACAGAAAAAGACAAATTCAGAGAAATTGAGGGAGAAGGACATATACACAAAACACACGTATACAACAGAGAGTTACAGATACTAACAGAAAGATAGAAAGAAATGAAACATTGAATCTTTGGGAGTCAGAGTGACAGATAAAAAACCAAAAAAGTCGAAGTGAAAGAGAGTGACAGAGAAAAAAACAGAGAGATAATTGGAGAGAAAAAGTCAGATAGAGACGTGGGAAGAAAGAAAAAGGTAGTAAGAGAGAGAGAGAGAGCGACGGGAGGGAGTGAGGGAGAGAGAAGGATAGAGAGGGAGAGACACACACACGAAACATATAGAGA
Organism: Cimex hemipterus; assembly: GCA_039619505.1. Lineage (NCBI taxonomy): Eukaryota > Metazoa > Arthropoda > Insecta > Hemiptera > Cimicidae > Cimex > Cimex hemipterus. The sequence continues at coordinate 4,386,846 of CM077112.1, read as the reverse complement.
TAGATAAACAGATGTAAGTGAGGGATAGAGAGGTGGGGAGAGTGAAAGATAAATAAATATAGTTTTATTTTAGAAATCTCTCAAATTTTGGTGGATAGTAACCCCAGTTACAATTCAAAGAGAGAGAGAGAGAGGGAGAGAGAGAGAGAGAGAGGGGGTGTGTGACGGAGAGAGAAATAATAACAGATATTTACTTTATTCACGTTTCAATCCTTTAAATAATGTAAAATCCGAATTTATTGAATTTAGCACAAGACACTTTGGTGGGAAGTGTGCCACGACAGCTTAGTTGACAACAACATGGCAAATCTTTGGATCCTCGGGGACGTTTTCCTATCCAATTATTACACCGTGTTCGACATTGATAAGAAAGCCGTTGGAATTGCCTCCCTCAGAAGACAAAATTAAGAATCTTCAATTTCTATACTTTCATATGTTTTTATAATGTTGAAATAGCGGTAATAAATTTTTTAAGCATGAGATAACTTTTCTGTTTTAAACATAGCACAAATATTTATTCAAAAAGTTACCTAACTTGTAACAACGTCCTTTATGTGTAACCAACTGAGGAAGTTAATTGACATGGTAAGTATAAACCATTCTAAATCCAACAGTTAATTATTGATAATTGTTTTATGGATGCTATACAAGTGATGAAGGAATAAAGTGCCGAAGGATTGGTGATAGTGCGTAATTTTAAATACGTTTTATTGGTTATCACCATGGATTCTTCTTCCATAATCATGCCTAAAGATAAAGGTAATGTTTTCCGATTTCCATGGATTCTACTGTGCCACGTCATAATTTTCCATAATGATGTCAAAGAATAAAATGTATAGGAGTTTCTGTTGCTCTTTTCCCATACATCTGTACACCTGTTTTCGTAGACTCTAATGGTTTTCTGACTTCCATGGATTCTGCCGTGCCACATCGAAATTCTCACCTTCTTCACCCACAATGATATCTAAGAATAATTGTATACGGCTTTCCTTTGATATTTTTCTGTATACGGTGTGTTCGTTGAAGGTATGTTTTTATGATTTCCATGGATTCTGCAATGTCGCGTCGAATTTCTTAGCTTCTTCTTCTTTAATGATGTAACAGAACGAGTGAACAGTAGTTTTTTTTAAACTTTTTTCATACATCTGCACCTGCTTTGTTCGTAGAAGCTAATGTTCTTCTGATTTCCACGGATTCTACAGTGCCACTCTAAATTTCTCAGCTTCTTCTTTCATAATGAAGTCAAAGAATGAATATATACTAATTTACTAATACAAAACTGGTGCTTGTTCAAGGGCGCGAATGTTCTTCTGACTTCTATGGATTCTGCAGTGTCACGCCAAATTTCTCAGCTTCTTTATCTTTAATGATATCTAATAATAAAAGCAGAATTAGTCGATTTTTGGGGCTGACAGATTGATCAATCGACCACTTCTATACCCGATTATCACTACTGATATGCATATATAAAAGTTCATATATTATGCTTTAATAGTAAACATAACTGTCACTAAACTGTCTTCCAGGTAATCAATCACAAAATAATTTCCGAATGGTATTTCTTATTCTTAAATTTGTTTACTGAGAAATCAATAAAGACCGAGACCCATGATAGAATAAATACAGAGGCCATGATCAAGAAAAACCGGTGTCTTGAGAAATTTGGCTTACAAGGGCTTGGGATGAAAGAAAAACAGGGTCCTGAAGAAATGAGGAGGAGGTCCCGAGGGTTCGAGTGGGAATATCCATTCATTAGGAGTGCTCATTGTTTCTGTTTAGGAGGCTTTCGGCTGAAACTGCCGCCTTCAAAAGGAACGGTAGAGAAAATGAAGAAGGGCATTAGCGCGGGGTGCGTTCAAAAGGAAAATTCCACTGTTACTGATGTAATCGCTTTTGTAAATTTTACAGTTTAGGATAAAAACTGGCGTTATAATCAGTCTTTGGATAAAAATTCCTTGTGTGGACTAATCGTGGAAAATTATTGATGAACCGGTGGGATTTTTATCCTCAAGCTCGACTAAGAAAATGAGTCCCGTTTTTGGACACTTGTTATTTCTTTTTTTTTCTTTTTTTACGAGGGTTCGCAACAGCAGAGGTCATATAAACCCACAGGGTGCCGGTGTTTTTGAAAATAAAAGCCCATTTGTAAGTATGTCGGGTTCGAATGCAGGGCCACTGGATTCGAACCCGGGAGCTTGACCTTACAGTGATGAGCGCCGTGTCAAAGATGAAACCTCGCAGCCACCGACGCCCCTTGTTATTTCTTTAAAGCTTACAATTTATAAATGTTCATTTACATTGTAAGTTTTAACGTAAAAAATTCACGCTTCAAAGAGATAACACGTAAAAAAAACTTTGAAAGTACAGTAGCGTAAAACGAGAAATCTTTTCTCGTTAAACTTCACAAATAATTGAGCATGTACAAGGTATACCACAGGGATCCGTCTTGGGACCCTGTCTTTTCACTCTCTTACTGAACTCTATGCCAAAAATTAAAACATATACAATTAGCACTATACGCCGAAGACATTGCATTGCAAATTGATCGTTTTTGTCAAAGGTGAAAACTAATGATTAATGTTGTTTGCTTGCGAGTTGACCTCCCACATCGGGGGATGCAAGAAGTACACAGGAGTTAGAGTACCGGATCCTGTCTAAATTTTTATATAAAAATTTATATATAAATCCTAAAAATTGATAAATATATATATATTAAACCCTAACCATCCCCAAAAAGATCTGAACTGCGGGGCAGCATATTTTCATTCCAAATTCAAGCCATTGGATCATAATTCGATCTTTTTAAGTGTACGCAAATTTATTTATTCTTGTATTCATCCATCTATTTAATTATTCTTACTTTCCGTTAGATATTAAATTATTTCCTATTTATTTATCATTTTGTGTATTTACTTATCTATCTATATATAAATTATTTAATTGTTTTATGTACAAGTTGTATGGTTTTCGTTTAAATAATTCTTAATTTGTTCTTATAACTTTTTATTAATTTTTTCTTATGGGTTTTTCTTTAATTTTTCCAGTCGTACTGCCGCGAAGAAAATAAAGTAAATAAGCCGATGTAACATATCATAGGCACTTCGCAATTCAATTTAAAAGAGTCGTGATGTATATTTTGATGTGATATGTTAATAAATGTTTTATGACTATTATTACAAAACAAACTGTTTCTCGAACAAGAACAGTAAACAATATTCTTTCTTTTAAATTCTTTAGTTGTAAATAGAAAACACATCCGTTAATCCTAGTTAAACGTCAATTGTTTCGATGAACTTATTGTAAGACAATTATGTTGTTTCCGATGTAACCAGTATTTATCGCCCAATCGTCAGGGAAGTTTCCAAGAGTGGTGAAACTATAATAAGGGTGAAATTGAGATATATTGGATGGCACTTATAGAAGTGTGGAAGGGTGGAACGAAGAGGATCAACTTGTCTTAGGCCTCGGAGCATTGTGGGATTAGAAGATATCGCTCTAAAACCACACGGACACTGAAAATGGGACAGATGTAATATGGCATTTTACTTTTTTTTCTTCTTATTCTTTTTTATTTTCGGTGTGCAGTTACGGTCGGGGTAGGAAAACACTCATTTGTCGGGACGTCAGTTCAAGCTCGAAGGAACTAATTGTTCAGGACGGGGTCTACGTGAGCCGAATCTCCCAATTGGTCCCTTCACTTCTTAAACAAGCGGACATACGGCTATATAATATTTTATTACACATTTAATAACATTTAACTTAATTTTTTCAACGCACAATTTAATTATTTTTAGTATATTGATCAATGATGAAATCTTAAAATGTATTGTTATAATGAATTTTTAAAATATGTTAAATGAAATACAATAATTTTTATTAACAATAAAAAAACTAAGGCGCATGAGTCAAAAGTAGCCATCTTTAATCGGCTTAGCTTGTTGTTGACGGTGTTTTAATAAATAAAATTAATCAATAATTAATAAATTCATCTTTGATTGTTAATGATACAACCGAGTCAGTTTAAATTTGTTGTTGATACTTGATTAATCTCTGACGTTAGAAATTATCAAATTCAAAGCATTAAAGTTGCTATTATTTAATTACATAAATTTGATGTAGTTGGAAGGTTATGAGTGAGGGAATAATAATAATGCAAATGAAAATAATATAATTTAAAAAAAATTATCTTACGATGAGTAAAAATAAAAATTACATAGAAATAAATAAGACTGATAGAAAATATAAGATAGAAATGAAGAAACACATAGAGAGACATAAGCAGTACAAGAGCAATAGAGATAGAGCGAGAATGAGAGAGAGAGAGAGAAAAGTAGGAAGAGAAACAGCGAAAAAGTTTAAAATGAATGAATATCGTTTTATTTAAAATACAAATTAGATAAAAGAAGAAAGAATAAAAAAGAAACAAAGAGATTGAATTAAAAAGCCAAACAAAGATATTGAGATAAATAGTCAGATATATAAGAAGTAAGAGAGAAAGAAGGAGAATGAGAGAGAGAGAGAGAGAAAAGTAGGAAGAGAAACAGCGAAAAAGTTTAAAAAAAATAAATATCGTTTTGTTTAAAATACAAATTAGATAAAATAAGAAAGAATAAAAAAAGAAACAAAGAGATTGAGTTAAAACGCCAAACAAAGATATTGAGATAAATAGTCAGATATATCAGATACATAAAAAGGAAGAGGGAAACAAGGAGAGAGAGAGAGAGAGAGAGAGAGAGAGAGAGAGAGAGAGAGAGAG
>CM077112.1:4368370-4381690 GCA_039619505.1 Cimex hemipterus | reverse complement strand
AGAGAGAGAGAGAGAGAGAGAGAGAGAGAGAGAGAGAGAGAGAGAGGGCGAGAATCATGAAAATAAATTTATGAATTATTTATGTGTTATTTAAAAGAAAAATTAAATAAAAGGAGAAGAATAAGAGCAGAAAGACGGTATGAAAAACCCGAAGGAAGATATACAAGAAGTTAAACATATAAATTGAAAGGCAAGAAGAAAAAGAAAGAGAGAATCATTAAAATGAATTTATGACTGTTTGATTTAAAAGAAAAATTAGATAATAGGGGAAGAACAAAAGAAGAGAGGTGACATGGAAAGACCGAAGAAAGATATACATGAAATTAGACATATAAATTTCAAGGTAAGAAGAAAAAAAAGACATAGAGAGTTAAAGTGAGAGTTTTTATTTTTTTAAATTTATGCTATGTATATTTAGCATATTTGGCATATAATATTTAGGAAATTTTTAACCCCTCTTTCATAACGTATGCAGTGTTTTATCTAGATAGTTTTTTCGTTTTATTTATGTTTTATATTTAATTATATAAAGAAATATTTAATATAATTATACAATTAAATATATTAAATTATAAAAAAAAGCCACATATTATACCAGTACAACTAAATCACATGATTTACGGAGGATGTTTTCTTATATTTCGACCTCAACAGTTTAATTTAAGATTTTTCATTCTCGAATGTGCGATAGTAACAGGTCAAAAAAACAACAAAAAGTTTGTCTTTCAATCCACAACGTTTTGAATTTATTTTAATCCTTAAATCATTCTTCAGGTGAGTTAACGCAGACGACCAGTGGCAAATCTTTGGATATGAACTCCGTGGATTTAAATATTTAGAATTTTTAATACTATCGTCGGAAAAATACGACAATTTTGAAAATTACACGATTATTTATAGTCCATTGTGTCGTAATATTATATTTTAATTGTCGTAAATTTCTGTACAATGTTTTTTTTTTAATCTATTTATGTTCAATAAAATTTCGAAGAAAAAAAAACCACATTTAAAATAGTATAAATTTTAAATTGTAGTTTGTAACATTGATTAGCCGGCGTATATAACGGCTTAACTGGTGTTAAATCTCCATTCGCCGCCTTCGCCGCGACCCTTGCCCGTGTAGAGGGAGGGATTAAGTAATTCAAACCCAATCCTGTTACTTTGTCGTAGGACGATGCCGGGTAAACTTGTTAAACGGCGATAAATATGAAGTTTTCATTGAACGGAGGGAGGGATGTTGGCTAAAGGCGTGCTTATAATCATTATTAATAACGCCGGAAGAGAGGAACTACTTGTACATAAATTTCCCGTCAAGGGCGTATTTACAGACTTATTTATACCTTCCATTAATATTAATTACTCTTTACAAAATAAGCTAAATTGGAAGTATTATAAAAACGTATCCTATTCAATTGGACAGATATTACTTTTTAATGACACGATTATACCTTTTATTATACTAAATGCAAACTAATCAGTAACGGAACTAGAAAACGATTGCTATCGCTAATTTTCGCGTATTTACTTTTTATTTGTAGCATTTTTATTATAACATTCATTAAAATTTGTAAGTAATTATTATGTTTTTTACTGTTAATAACTAATTATTTGGGGATCTTGCGATGCGGTCTGGTGTGATGTAGGTTTAGAAAAACAGTTTATTTATCATGGCAACGTTTCGGTCTTTATTGAGATCATCTTCCGATTTATAAACATTGTTTAAACTATACGAGTATTTGTAAGATGCGAAAAAATTAATTTATACATCGATAGAAATTTTAGGCTCAATCAAAGTGTTGTACTTACTCAAAGTATGTGTTTTCTGTGTGATCTCTGAAGATGATCTCAATAAAGATCGAAACATTGGTCTGATAAAAAAAAAAAATGTTTTACTAAACCTTCGGCCGTCAATCAGACCGCAGGTTCTTCAATTTAAAATGCGCCATTTTTTTATTGGACTCAATCATATTTTTAAACAATTAATACAGTATATAATGTTCTCTGCTAGCTAAAACATTTGTTCTAGGAATATTTTTAAGAAGGCGGGCACTAATTTCATAAGGAATTTCACTCTATAGATGTAGCACCCATGCACTCAGTTTCTGTAGGTCACCTGGCTGCGGATGGTGGTTGAAAAGCCTCCTCTGCAATGCATCCCATAACCATAGAGGTCTGGAAATAATGGGTGAAGGGGCAGATTAGAAAGTCCCAGGTTTTCTAAACATTGATGAACAATTCTGCCCCTATGGGCTCTGCCAATGTTATCCAGAAATCAAAAAACCCTGCGAATGAATTGCTTGGTTTGAGAGATGTACTCTTCGATCATTTCTTGGACTAAGTGGACTGCGGTGAGCTTGCCTTCAACAATATGGAACCCAGGTTCGTTCTCTAATATAAATTCCGGCAATAATCATTACACAGCCTGAAGGCAAATGACGCATTGTCCACATATCCTGTTTTAGGTCAATTTTTCGCGCTTGTTATCACTATAAAGCAGAAATACCGCTCATGAGTAAACTTACAGTATTCCAATTGATGTTTCCGTCTAGCCGCTTCCTGCACCATATTCTCCTGAGTTCGCGGAGGCGAGCTGTTGGTGCAGGTCAAACGGGCATACAGTGTGAGGCCAACTTCCCACAAGTTGATAAAAGCTTTAGGGGCTAGGAGTTTTGGTGGTCCTGAGAAGAGCCAGTGTTGTTATTGTAGCGTCCAGACGATAAATCCGAGCAAGGGCTGTGTGGTGTTGTAGTGGTCCGTGGCTGAGAGAACCGTTGGCCGGAGTCAGGGAGCCAGTCCGGGGAAATTGGCTGACTCTGCAATGATTGACGGGAGTCGGCAACAGTCGACCAATTTAGTCAAGCTCTTTTTAGAAAGCAAGATCCAGGCTAATGCTGCGCGTAACATTGCTGTCTTTGTAGGTTCTCCATTAGTGATTAGTGAGAGCTCGTCGGATAGAACGGAATTAATAGGGCAGTGCTCCTGCTTATAAACGAAAGGTTGGTTGCAGAGTGGAGGGAAGATCATATCATAACCTGTAGTGGCACCTAGCGGGTGATGTGGTACGGGTAGCAGTCAGGATCTGACAGGCAATTCCGTCTTGTAGCAATGGACGAACTACAGTGAGGTTGCTTCCCACAATATGGAGTCCAGTTCGTCTTCAAATCCCAGCTCAGGCCATTACACCGCCTTTTTCAAACTGCACTGAAGGGATCACGAACTGGGGTATTGTACGCATCCCCTGTTCCCAGAAGACTCTTCGGTTCCTGCTAAGACTACACTGATCTAACAGCATTCAAATTGGCGTTTTCTTCTAGGCGCTTGCTGCACCATATTCTCCTGAGTTGCTGGTGGCTGGCTGTTACTCCAGGTCGTCTCAAAGAGGCATACGATGTGAGGACAAAACATCTTTAACTTCAATTACTATCTGGCGAACACAATGAAAATGGGGTCTTGCAGCAATGATAATATATCTGTCCTTGCTTAGCGTCGAGGTTGGTTGATATCCACTACCAGTTCTCGGAATCGGGCTTTAGCTAGATACCACTCTCTGAAAACGCCAACTGCCTCTGCGATATCCACTTGCCCGTAACCCCGAGGTGATGTCTATCCATGATTAAAAAGAACGCGACTAAATTGAAATGGAGAAAATAAGAGAAAAGATGTTTGTTTACAAAATAAGTAATTTTCATTTTTATTATTCTTAAGTAAAGCCGTTATTTAAATGAAGATTAACATATGCTTGTTTTTTTTTGTTAAGTTTATATTGTAAAACGGAGAAAATAATCGAGCGATTTTTTTTTGTCAAACTATTTGTATATAGAATTTGAAGCCAGTTTATAATACGAATAAGGAAAATGTCACGGGTATGACGTTAAACTCAGTCCGAATTCCCTCTTCTGTCAGATTGGCATCCTCATCCCTTTAGCCGACCCCATCCTATTATCCTTTACTAAACTGTCCTTTCCCGTTTCCCCTCCTTTCGACTGGCGAAGGGGGAAGTCGGTGTGCAAAACAACCCATCTTCTAGGAACGGGGATCAGCACTGAAGTACAAATGTTACGAGAAATATAAAACAAGCTTCTAGATGCGGAAGGCGATGGCCGTTGTAAAATGCCCTCCAAAGACGGTGTAATCGTTAGCCTGGCCAAAAGAGTAGAAAAGAAGGAGTAGCTATAAAAGTGGAAAAACTAAAGATAGGTGATTTTGTGATTCACATTGAGTTTAAATCTGCTCTTCAATTCCTGTAACTGAATTAACTGACATCTACTATGACAACAGGACAAACAAGCATACTCGAAACTTAACACAAGCTCACCAGCATTGATTGGACAAGCTATAATCACAAATAAAATATTCTATAAAGACGTGTCACGAACAATGAGCACAGGTTTTTCATAATCGTGAATGTTTTAAGTGGTTGAAAAGGCATGTACGATAACCCCAGCATACTCGAGACTTAACTCTATTTCAATAACGCTGGTATCTCTCGGATAAACCGATAGACAAATAAACAAATAGTTAAAGACTTGTGTAGAATAATGTACACATTTCTCTTCGGATTACAAGATTGTTTTAAGGGGGTGAGAATGCACGTACGATGCCTACAGCGAAAACGAGCATGCTCGGGATTTAACACTAGTTCACCAGCACTGATATCCCGTAGAAAAATCATAATCATAAATAAACTAATCGATACACGCGTGTCTCGAACAGAGCTAATTTTTTTTTCGAATTGTGAGTGTTTTAAGTGGGTGAAAGGTCATGTTCGATGACTGCACCATAAACAAGCATTCTCGAGTTACAATAGTTCATCAGCGTTGATATATGTTAAAAAAATCTTAAAAATAAATCAAATAGTAGGTACAGTCGTGTCTAGAACAATGAACTAATTTTGTTCGTGTTTTGTGACTGTTTAATTTTGGAAGCGAGTATGCTCGACGTCTTCAGCAAAAAGGAGCATACGTGAGACTTACACTGGTTGATCAACATTGATATATTGTGAAAAATCCACAATCGTACGTAAAATGCTCGACCAAGACATGTCTAGAACAATGAACTAATTTTTCTTCGTGTTGCGTGACGGTTTAAAGTTGGAAGCAAGCATGAACGACGTCTGCAGCAAAAGCGAGCATACTTGAAGCTTGCACTGGTTCATGAACACTGACATATCGTGGAAAATCCATAATCGTACATAAAATAATCGATCAAGACGTATCTAGGACAATGAACTAATTTTTCTTAGTGTTGTGTGACTGTCTAAAGTTGAGAGCGAGCATGCACGAAGTCATGAGCAAAAACCAACATACGTGAGACTTACATTGGTTCATGAGTACTGGCAAATACTGGAAAACTCATAATCCTAAATAAAATAATCGACCAAGACGTGTCTAGTCCAATGAACTAATTTTTTCTCAAATTGTGTTTTTAAGTGAGTGAGAAAGAATGTACAATGCGTCCAGCATAAACGAGCATACTTATGCCTTATACTGGTTCATCAACACTGTATATCTTTGAAAACACATCATGATAGATTAAATAATCGACCAAGACGTGTCTAATCCAATGAACTAATTTGCTCTCAAATTGTCTTTTTAAGTAGGTGAGTAAGAATGTACAATGTCTCCAGCATAAACGATCATACATGAGCATTTACATTAGTGCATGAACATTGATATGCCTTAGAAAACAATAAACACAACTAAACGTGTCTCAAACAATAAAGTAATTTTATTTCGAATTGTGAATGTTTTAAGGAGGGGAGTAGGCGTACAAAATGTTTGCAGCATAAATTAGCATACTCGAGACTTAACAGTAGTTTTATGTTGTATGTTATAAAAAGTCGTAATCATAAATGAAACAGTGATTATGGACTTGTTATTGAATTATTAACAATTTTTTTACAATCTTTTTGTATGGTACGCATCCCAATGAGAATTAGTACTCATGTTGCATGCAAAAAACGATCATATCTCAGAACTTGAAACTAGAAAAAACATTCTTAAATGAAAGGTTCGATAAGGACGCGTTTAAAAGAATGAACTAATTTTTTTTTCAAAACGAGTGCGTGTTTTAAGTGGGGGTAAATCATGTAAGACGCATGCAGCATAAATAAGCGTAATCGAAAGTACACTTATATGCGGTGATATCTCATAGACAAACCTTAAAAAAATGGATCAGTTACAAGACAAAACTTTGTCTAGAACAATGAACTAATTTTTCTTCTCCTTCTGTAGATGTTTTAGGAAAATTAACTATAAATTACTTATTAGTGAAAGTTTGGGTTGAAATCTGCTGTGCAATTAGTTAAATTACTTTGCCTTAGCAACAGATTTATATTTGGTAATTGAATAGTATTTTTAAATTCGAAAATATTCACGTACTGTTCAGGCGTGCAAAATTAATAAGCTTTAAATAAAAGTAAGTAGATGTTTCATTTAAGATTATTGGCTGAAGCACAATTCAAGCAATATTTGTTCAGAAGCGTTCTAAAATGTGTGATTGCCTGAGGAGCGACTCTCGTGATAAGCAAAAGAGCATGTCAGAGTCAGGACCCTTAGTAGAATTAAATGTCTCCTTCCAGTTAGTCTTCCAGCCGACAAGACCTCGTTTACTTGGTGTAAAGACGAGGCAGAAAAGAAAGCTAAGGGGAGCAGAAAGAGAGAGAGAGAGAGAGAGAGAGAGAGAGAGAGAGAGAGAAAGAGGAAAATAATAGGTACCGGGATGAATTAATTCACCCATAATCGATCCAGCAGTTTTCCTCCGTGGGGGACACGGAATATGTATTTGAACAGAGAAGAATACGTAATATTGACACACACGAGGCTGAGATTATAACAAGGCACCTGCTATTCTTTTGTTATCATGATCTACAACGATGTTTGCCTAACATAAAAGACTGGCAACGGCATAAATCCTAGATCGCTAATTTACTTCGAGACGTTAATTTTTCAATATTGGAGAAATTGTTTAAACGAGTCGAATACTTATCAAGTAAAATATGAAATTTTTGTAAGAATGAAAATCAATATTTGAACAGTCGGCTATCACAGAAAAACCAATAAAGCGGTTATCTTATCAGCAAATGATACGTTTTATTTTATTTTCGAACCGCGTCGGACTTTTGATGAAATATGGATTCGCTATGACAATGGAGAAGTGGACAGGAGCTGGACAGAGATGAATCGCCGAAAAGTTTCGCAAGCACACCTGCCCACACAAAAGACGCGTGCTTTTAATATTATGTATAGACTGTTTCAACTCTTTTTGACCGCGACGGGTAATACACAAGAAATTCACCTTTAATCACAACGGTGAAAAAATACTCTTTCCCTAAGCCTTAGTTGAACGTTTCAAATTGTCAGAGCTTTTCCGAAAATAACAATTTCATTTGGAGAAATAAATTCTTAAATATTAGAAAAATATGTTCGAAAGTTTTCTTGATGTAGATTTTTGTCGGACGAATAGTGTCAAAAACCCTCGTGTTAAACTTGATGGTAATAATAGAGAAACATATGTACCAAATCTCATCCAAAATGGTTCACTAGTTACTGAGAAAATGTCCCTTTTTAGTTACCCATTCCACCCCCTATAAATTTGTAAATACTACCCGTAATAATTTCTTCGGGTCCCCTTCCCAAAATACATCTCAAACTAAGGTGATTTATGATAACTCCATTTTTGGTTTGTGCGATATAGTGGAATGACAGGAGAGAGCGTAATAGTAGAAGGTTCTTCATGTCCGTAGCATGTTTAGGTTTCCAAGGTTAACTATAAGCTGGAAAGCTTTCTCTGGTGTTGATGACCTGGAATTGCCTTGCGAATGTGCTTAGATGATGTGGTCGGCATCGGCAGAGAGGAACTCCGCGGCGGCTAAAGTTAACTACGAATACTGCAGTTGAAGTATGTCATCTTGGTCTGATTTAAAGAAACTATGTATAAGTGATGTTATTGTCTATCTCTCTTTGGCCCCATTTGCTCCATTTTAAAGTTGTGTGCAGTGGCCATTTTTTAAGCTTAATGTTCAGCCTTATTTAAAATGATCAACATACATACCAACTGGCAAAAGCAGCTTTCGTAAGTTACAATATATTGCCGGCATGACTGGAGAATCACCCACCTCGGGTGTAGGCAGTCCGGGGCAGATCTCGGTCTTATCCGTCTAGCCACCGAGGTTATGCTGTCAACAGCACGATCACCGATCTCACTTTTTCATTCGATTAAGGTAGTGGATATTCGATATTGCTCCATTACCCTCTAGACGTATAAACTTACTTGAGGGTCGATGGGATACTCAATATCCCGCCGTAATCACGCTTATAAATACATTCACTTTCAACATACTCAAGGCGCACAAACTATCTGTACTACAGCAATAAAATAACCTTGCTTCTTTCAAAAATGAGAACTGGGGACCCAAATACTCGCTGAGGTATACCGCCTAAGGCACTATACCCCTATGGGGCGGCATTCCTACGCGCCTTCTATATGAAGCCAAGGAATTGCTTTTATTAATTGGGACAGATCGAGCAACTTTCTTTATAGGACGGACATGCCGTTGGCTCAAAACCTTGTATGGCCTATTCTTCATAGAGTGAGAATGACCGTTCCTCTACGAGTCAGATCTTCCGAGAGCCACCAATCGAGAGTGCCAATCATGATTTTTAAAAGTATGACTAATGTAATGTATAAAGTAAGTTAGACTCAGCTGGGTCCCAGGACACATGGCAGTAGATGGCAACGAGAAAGCGGATAGCCTTGCACGGCCGGAAGCTGCTACATCGCTGAAAGGACGTCTTCTCTGCGGCCCCACACTAATAACGAGTATCTCTGACAGAAGGACAGAAAGAAAATAAGATAACTTTGGAAGTCACTCAGTGGACACAAACCAAGAATCTTCTAACCAATTTTGGAAGGAAAGAAATTACATAACGTGTCAATTGAAGCAGGAACAAACTGCGATACCTAACAGGACACTGCAAATTAAATGGTCACTTAAAGAAAATTGGAATAATCCAAGATGGCACATGCAGATTCTACAAGGAGGCAGAAGAGACACCAACAGTTCTACTAACAAACTGCGGACCTAAAGTAGCCCGCAGGAGGAAATGTTTTGGGATGAATAATGTGACCATAGAAGAGCTTCAACTACTGAAATCGGGCCTATTAATCAAGTTGTTTGATGAACTAAGACTCACTGTTGTCTGCTTGAGGTGCTTTAGGCAAAGCATACATTATAGCTCTTATGTAGCTCTTAAAGGGTGCAGTATACTAAACCCTGAAATCTACATCTACATCTACACCCAGATTCTCGCTGACGAGCTCACATTTCTCCTATCGGGCGGCACCTACACGCTCTCTATATAGAGCCAAGGGTGTTTCAATGTAAAATGAAAATGAAATAAATAAATGTAAAATAAAATATTTCCTGTTTTACACGAGGACTTAACCTTCTACTTCTCATCCGGTGTCGGGTTCAACAGATGAAACCACTTTATAATAATTTTTCATAAAAATTCTCAATTCTAAGAATTCGTTTCTGGATTCGAACTCGTTTCTGCAGTACGTATACCAAAATAAATAAACGTATTCGCCGTTTTAACTGATTTTCTCGTTTCGGCCTTAACCTCCTATTCAAACATTTCTGAGCAAAAACCCTTTGGGCATTCACGAGCGGTCTGGTAATATGAAAAAGATTTAGTGATGATGACGGACGGTTCTCCTCCATCTACTCTCAAATTGTATAATGGATTAAACCGTGCAAAATCCGGTACTCGGAGTGATTAAAATCCTTCTTAAAGCCTCTTTTTCAACTCTGATTTTCGGTTTTTAATGAAATGCACGATTACTTTGATCTCGCGACAGAAAGAAACCCGCAATGAATGCAGTTATATCAAGGCCGAAGTATCAAATAAAAGAATACATTTTAATTTTTTTTACAAAATTAATCATTTCTATGGCAAAATTATTGAGATTATGATAGCAAATATAGAATCAATTTTTACAGTAATTAAATCGAAATTTCAAGAAATCTAGTATAAATTAAATATTATCATCTAGTAAACTAACAATATCTTTCACTCGCCAGAAAGAGCTTTGTTTATATTTTGTCCATTCAGTACTAAGAAAATGAAACAATGACGTTTTTAAAAATTTTCTCACCATCTACCTCTGCTTTCTCTTAAGATGGGCTTTTGAAATTTGAAGAATTGTTCGTTGTACTTTTCTTTTTCTCAGTTTGTATCTGTGGTTGCTTTTCTATTTGTTTTTACTGTTGAGTTTTGTTTTTTGTTCGGACATGCAATAATTTTTATGGCTTTTTAGTTCGATCTTATTGCATAAATACCAGAAAAAGTATGGAAAAATATAAAAATTATGTTTTGTTTATCGTGGGTCCTGTTAAGCAAAGTAATTATGCGAAGTTTGGTTTAGTTAGAAAATTAGAGTAATACCTCCAGATCAGTACCCTGGAATGGGTTCGAGTCCTACTCGAGACCATAATTTTTCAATGTAACAAACTTTGTATAATAATCAACGTGAAGAAAACTTTGACGGACTAAAGGAGAAAAAAATCAGCAATAAATGCTCAGTAGTCAATGACAAATATATAAATATAAATTAGATGTAACCATAATTCATTACAGTTGTCCGATTGACCGAAAAGCTTTTTTTCAATTAATTAATCTTTATGTAAGATATTGGTTGAGATAAAAAAAGTCGGTGTCACGAACGGGATTCGAACCCACGACCTTCGGCTATATAAGCGCTACTCTGCCACTTGAGTTATCGTGACTTTGATCCGCTCGGACGCTAACTTTCCATTTCAACCACACCTTTTGAATTTTCATCCTTTTTGCTATTTTTCAAATGTCGTGTAATTTATTTGATTCTCGGCGAGAAATGAAACGGCCAAGGATAGCTTTTATACTTCATTTTAACTTATTAAATTCACTAGTTTTCGTAGTCCGATCGACTGAGTGACTAATTCAATTAATTAATCTTCATGGAAGATATTGGTCGAGGTAACAAAGTCACTGTACGTGGGTTCGAATCCCACTCGTGACTCTGACTTTTTTTTAAACATCAGAGACAGGTTTTGAAATTTTTTTATTTTACCACTTTAATCAACACTACGTAAATAGATTCTCACCTTTCGACATTTATCGAATTTATTATTCAACGAGTATCAACAACATCAATAAACTGGACGGAGTAAAGATAGAGAGAGAAAGCCATATACACGTTTAAAAAAAGGGCAAAGGTTGAGGTCAATCTACATAATAATTGAGTGACGGTGGCTTTCGAGATTAGCTGTTAACATTTTTTATCCTTTTTAGTCTTGACACTTTAATTTTCCATTATATCCCAGAAAGAAATGTATAAATTTTACGTTTTATAACGCGGAAAAGTTTCCTTTCCGAAGTAAAATTTTTGTTGTTTAAATTGTACGTAGTATGATACTAGTTATATTTTTTCTGTTGTGTTTGCAAGTAAGACTGAAGATTCGTGTCTGGAAAAGAGACAGTTTCGAGAAATGGTTTTGCATTTTATGTAGCTCATAAAATCAATTACAACTCGGTAACGGTTGAACTTTTTCGATTCGTTACTGATGGATGACGAGCACGGTGAAGTAATGTATATTTTTTGACTTAACCTGTTTTCATTCATAACTGGATTACCATTCAATTTGTGATTGCAATGTTACAGGTGCATTGGCAGCCGTTCTGGATTAATAATAGGATATTGATCATTCAAAAGGTTTCTTTTCCATTGTGGACAATGGAGCAATCGTATTTGTGGGTTAGTATGATCTTTCAATTCAATGTGAAATTTTTATGTGGAAGTGTGTTATTTTATACGTAATCATGGGCAGAAATAATTAATCTTGAAATTATTGAATTAAAATATTTGAATATTGGAATATTTGGCCAGTCTCAAGGCGAAGGGTAAAGGTCACATCTTGTTACTTTGAGGGGTTACACTTTATTTTCCGAAGGTAGCTCCATTTTTCAATTGTTGTTATATTTTGCGTTTTTCTGGAAAACTATGGGGTTTACGATCTTAATTCTTATTCCAATCGGCGCAAGAATTCGTTTCACATAAAAAAACAATACATTTTTTCAATTTTGTTGTTGTTGTTCTAGTGTTTTCTTCCGAAAACTACATGTTTTACGAGCTGTATTCTTGTTTGAAATGAGCCAGGAGGTCGTTTCACATTTAACAAACCATAAATGTTTTCGATTTTGTCGTTTTTTTGCTTTTTTTTGTCTCTCTCTGAAAAATTTCGTGGTTTACGAGCTTAATTCTTATACTAATCGACCCAGGAAGTCGTTTTACATACAAAATACAATTTACTTTTTTCTCGTTTTTCTCCAAAAAACTACGTAGTTTACGAGCTTAATTCTTATTTGAAATGAGCGAAGAGGTCGTTTTACCCTATAAAATCATAAATATTTTCGAGCTTATCGTGTTTTGATTTCTCTCTCTCTCTCTCTCTCTCTCTTTCAAAAATTACGTGGCTTACGAGCTTAATGCTTATACTAATCTATTCAGGACGTGGTTTTACATCAAAAAAACAATCAATTTTTTTATTTGTTTCGTTTTTTTCTTTTTCAAAAACTACTTGGTTTACGAGGTAAATTCTTATTCCAATCAACGCAGGAGTTCGTTTTACATAAAAAAAGCAACAATTTTTTTTGTTTTGGCGTCTTTTTCTGTTGTTTGCTAACTTAATTTTTTTACGAACCGACCCTGAGATCGTTTTACATGGAAGAAAACAAACACTTTCGATGTTTTCCGTTATTTGCGATATTTGTTTAAAAAACTACTTGGTTTACGAGCTGTATTCTTGTTTGAAATGAGCCAGGAGGTCGTTTTGCATTTAAAAAACCATAAATATTTTCCATTTTGTCGTTTTTTTACTTTTTTTCTCTCACTCTGGAAGAATTACTTCGTTTATGAGCTTAATTTTTGTACTAATCGACCCAGGATGTCATTATCCATTGAAAAATCAATACGTTTATTTTCGTTTTTTCTCCCCAAAACTACGCAGTTTACGGGCTTAATTCTTATTCCCATCAACTCAAGATGTCGTTTTACATTTAAAAAAATAAAGCTTTTTAATTTTTTCGTTGTTTTTTTTTCTCTCTCTCGAAAACTACATGTTTTACGAGCTGTATTCTTGTTTGAAATGAGCCAGGAGGTCGTTTTGCATTTAAGAAACCATAAATATTTTCCATTTTGTCGTTTTTTTACTTTTTTTCTCTCACTCTGGAAGAATTACTTCGTTTATGAGCTTAATTTTTGTACTAATCGACCCAGGAT
>CM077112.1:4354388-4368360 GCA_039619505.1 Cimex hemipterus | reverse complement strand
AAACCTTTTTTTGTTTTTCCTCAAAAACTACCTGGTTTACGAGCTTAATTTGTATTCCAATCGACTCAGGATGTCGTTTTCCATTTAAAAAAATTAATTTTTTCGATTATTATTTTTTTGCCTTTATTGTGTTTTTATTTCAAAAACTACATGCTTTATGACCTCAATTCTTATTCCAATGCACCCGGGAGGTGGTTTTCATAAAAAAATACATTTTTTCATTTTTCTCAAAAGCTACGTGGTTTACGAGCTTAATTCTTATGCCATTCGACCCAGGAGGTTATTTCACAAAAAAAACACTATATTTTTTCGATTTTTTGTGAGCATTTCTTAAAAGACCTAGGACGTAAAACTGTATTTTCTAAAGGTTGTTCCATTTTTCAATTGTTGATGTTTTTTGACTTTTTCTCGAAAACTACGTGGTTTACGAGCTTAATTCGGCTTTCAATCAACCTAAGAGTTAATTTTATGTCGGAAAAGACCATAATTATTTCCGTTTCTGGTTTTTTTCTCTCAAAAACTACGTACTTTACAATTTTAACACTTATTCCAAACGACCCAGAAGGTAAAGCCTGTATTTTCTAAAGATTGTTCCATTTTTCAATTGTTCATATTAGGTTGAGTAACATAAGTTTAGCTTGTATATTGTCCGTTTTTCGCGAATATTACGTGCTTCCACAGCCTTAATTCTTAATCATATCGACCCACCAGGGCGGTGATAATTTATGACTTTGATGGGTTAAATTGTATTTTTTTTATTGTTCTATTTTTTCAATTTATTTGAACTTAAAAATTACGTGTTTCACGACCTTTATTCTTATTCCAATCGAAACAACAGCGTGGTTTACATCAAAAATAAAAACGCTACCGTGAAGGTGATTTTCTTGTGATTTGAGAAGTTAAATTTTTTTCCCAAAGATTGCTCCGTTTTTTTCAATTGTTGATAGAGCATTTGGTAATATAAGTGAAGCGTGTGTAAAAATAAAAGTGGTAATTTGTTAATTTTGAGGTTGCATCCGCGTATATGACAAGTAAGTGCATTCTAATTTCCGGGAAGTCAGAAGTAAAAAAAGTGTACAACAGGGGAGCGAGTATTGACCCTTGTGGCACACCTTCAGAAGTCTTCGATTGCTTAGTTTCTGGGAGAAATCTCTCTTTAAGCTATGTTTGGTACCAGATAATAGGCCAGGAGTAAAGAAAATTTTAATTTGCGTAATAGTCGAAAAACAATCAATTTTTTTTTGTTTCGTTTTTTCTTTTTCAAAAACTACTTGGTTTACGAGGTAAATTCTTATTCCAATCGAGGCAGGAGGTCGTTTTACATAAAAAAAGAACAATTTTTTTGTTTTGGCGTCTTTTTCTGTTGTTTGCGAGCTTAATTCTTATACGAACCGACCCAGAGATCGTTTCACATCTAAAAAAACAAACACTTTCGATGTTTTCCGTTATTTGCGATATTTTTCTAAAAAACTACTTGGTTTACGAGCTGTATTCTTGTTTGAAATGAGCCAGGAGGTCGTTTTACATTTAACAAACCATAAATGTTTTCGATTTTGTCGTTTTTTTGCTTTTTTTTTGTCTCTCTCTGTAAAATTTCGTGGTTTACGAGCTTAATTCTTATACTAATCGACCCAGGAAGTCGTTTTACATACAAAATACAATTTACTTTTTTTTTTTCGTTTTTCTCCAAAAAACTACGTAGTTTACGAGTTCATGTCATAGTTTGCCGAAGGCCTGAGAAAAACATCTGTGAAGTTGATGAGTAAAGTGTTTTTTCAAATCAGCAATAGAGATATTTATTTTGTAAAATTCATCAAATAGTTTAGGTATTAAAATATACCTTAAATAACTTTAAAATAATGGATTGTTCCAGTGAAAAAAAGAGCTCAAATATTAAAGTAATAAAGTCAAGTAATATGATTTTTTGTAACACTAAGTCGTATTTAATGTTAAATGAATTATGAATAATAATTTAAAATAAGATCAATTTAATATTTGACCTACGTGTGCAAATAAAAACTAAAACCATAAAACTAAGACCTCGGAGCATTAAATATATTAGTAAGGCAAAACCGCGTTGAAAATTTATAGAAGGGCACGAATTACCCTTATTCCTTTTTAAGAGTGAATTGAGGGATGGCCACTCCCTGCAGGCGTTCCTTTTAATCGCCTGTTTTCAAAAAATACTACGAAATTGAACCGATGGTTATTGCTTATAGCGCCTGTATATTTCACCATAGGTTTTATTCGAGATCAGCGAGGTGCTTTTTCTAATACTGTTTATTCGGCCAACAACAATATAATCACCCCGGCCAGGGGTGAAGCCTCTTCTGAACGAGGATAAAAAAAATCTAATTTAAGTTGATAAATCGGGTTTCCTCAGAGAGGAAGTATGATGAGGTGGTTGTATCATATAAACAGGCTTTTATAGAAGGGCGGCGTCGGTTCATCATCTCCTTGTTTACCTATTTTCCTTTGGCGAGCCCTTTCATCTTAAACCGTCCCACCATCCTACCATTTCGAAAGAGGAACACGGCCAGATATTTCTGCTTATTAAACATAGCGATTTTATCTGCTAGTACGTTGAAATGTAAGTTTTAATTTAATCATTCTCAATAATTATTGTTGAGCACGTATGTCAAAAATCTAAATTAAAATTGTGAAATATATTTATTATCGATTGATAAATTCTTCGGATGAGTTAGGATTTTTGTTTTGCTCGGAAATACGCAGTTTTTCAATATTCAAATAGGCAGCATGGACAAAACTGCAAAAATCCAGATAAAGGAGAAAAATTTCAGCAAAGATTGAATCTTTGACTTTACCAAAAAAAGATGGGCACAGAAAAAAGCCCAAAAAAACTCTGTAAATTAACAGAAATACCAACTTGTGTATCACAAAGTGTCATTGGATTGTATGTAAGTATTGCGTGCCACCCAATTCTGTATGAATCAAAGTGGTTCCGAGTCAAAAAGGTAAAATTCGAGGAAAATTGGTTGAAGATATATAAAAAAACAGAAGGTGAGAACAGCTTCTTATGATTTTGGACTTAATGGCGTTTGAGGGGACAACAATGTTGGTGAGTCACGGATTTGAACAAAACTTTTTTGGCTTTCACAACACTGGCCCTGGTTTCACCAAAAATTTGTACGTTGAAATTTCTCTGTTTATGATAATTTTATTTCGATTTTTTTACTTGTTAAAATCAAATATGTGAATATGTCATTTTACAGCATTGTATAAATTCATTTTTTTCATATCCAAAATGTATTTGTAAAATTTAAACAATGATTATAAATCCTAGGCCCTGAAGATGATCTCAATGAAGATCGAAACGTTGGCGCGACAAATGACATGTTTTGCTAAAAACCTACATCACACCAGACCGCTTCTCACGACGTCCAAATAATCATAAATAATATAATTTATCAAAGCTTCTCAATCGCCCAAAAATTTATAAAATCCAAATAGTTTTCAAGTAAACTAGGTCATACTTTTTAAATAAAATACTCAACTAATACGAAACATTTTAGTACATCTGGAGTAAATATAATTTTTTCTTTGAATTTAATTTTATCGATTTTTGGCGCCTACAATTTTTCCATATTATTTTTACTATTTCGTATTATTTTGATTGAATTTCAAACAATTATATTTTCCTTTTGCTCAGAAATAAGCGGTTTTTGAGCATGCGAGTAAGCAGCATGAGCCCAACTGCAAGGATCCAAAAAGAGTAGAAAATTGAAAAGATTGGGCCTTTGACTTTTCAAAAATTAAAAAAATAAATAAAAAACGCTGTAAATTAACAACAAAATAAATAGAACTGGGGGAGTCATTGGCCGCAACGGTTTAGCCGTTAACACGGCGTCCATCATATTCATACCTCGGGTGGTTTTGAAAAAAAAAATGTATGTCGGGTTCTTTACTCTTACAGTGATAGAGCCGTATCAACGCCAAAACCGTTGCGGCCACCGAAAACCTATTAACTCAATTAATTATTCTTTTCATGTAAGGTATCGGTGGAGGTGAAAAAGTTAATGTCTCGAGTAGGATTCGACCCAACGACCTTTGGCTTCCTAGCATTCCCTATCCGAAGGTCGTAGGTTCGAATCCCGCTCGTGCCACTAACTTTTTTTTAATCTCAAGCAAGATTTTACATAAAAAGAATAATTAATTGAAATAAGTAATTTGGTCAAACAGATCACCAAACATAACTTAATACTTAAACTTAACCCTAAACATAGCTTGTAATGCGACGGAACAGTTAAAACTAAAATATGTGTATGGTAGATATAAATCAGCGAACTAAAATTATTTATTTAAAAAATTTAATGATGACAAATCTTTATATGAAAAAAGTAATTTTAAATATTTACTTGTTTATTACCTTCTATAAAAAATTTACAGAACATTGTGGAAGTTTACATTTGGGAAGGACATCTTCGCAAGTTGTAGATTCTTCCGTAAATGTAAAATTTGACCCATTGTGTAACTCAAAATATAATATTTTAAACGTTTATAGTTTTGATTTATTTCGTTTTGAATGGGTTTTCCGGATTTGCATGGGGAAATAAAACCAAAAACATTATCGCGTGCAACATCCGACTATCACTATCAGCTAACTCTAAGCTTGTTTAGGTATCTCTTATTTCTTTTATTTATTCTACTTTTTGCTCGTGTTTGTGTCGATGACAGGGCAATCACTGATTCAACAAAGGGAAAGATCCAAAAATGCAGGGCGGGCCCCCGGTTAATTACTGATGTAATTAGAGGTTGTAGGAAAGGCTTTGGAAAAAGTGTGGAGACCGTGGTGGAAGGGGCGGGGTTCGGTGCGTTGTGAGACCGGCCTGTGGGTTAATTAACCCTGGAGTACTAATTAAAAAGAGGGATGTTATCAATGGAAGAGGTAGCCGACGGGCTTCTGCGGGCGAGGGAGCGTTTCAACGGTTTTGCAATTCGGATGGATTAAAGCCGACGAACCTAAGGATATAAAAAATAATGCACCCCGTTTTATAAAACGCACATAATTATCTAAATATCTCCTTCATTAGCGATCCTTTTGAGGCAATTCTACTAAATGCATTGAGCACACTGCATGAATCAATAAAATCAGGAAAATTCTTCACGGAAATGGGGACTGAATAGATGAAATTAAAAACTCTTTACAACATCCTGTAGGAGAACATCATGTACAATTATATGATATACGTATATTTATATATTTGTATATATATGTGTGTGTGTTTTAGTCTAGTTTCAAATTTTTGCCTTTTTTGGAGAAAAAATATACAGGGAACCTCAATTCCAAAATTTCAAATAAGGCCCTATACATCCTGATACATCATTTAAGGGATTTTTTTTACGTTGTAAGCAAGGAGCAATCGCATTTTAAATTGGTCGAAAAATGGCAAAGTTCTGGCAAGAAGAAACGGGCAGCGTAATTTCGACGAGAAGGTGAATATTTGGCTGTATTTTTCGCGAAAATCCGGATTCCTCTCTACAAAATGTCAAAAGGGTTTCAATTTTTCAAAAATTAAAATTAGAGATGTACGCCGGACTTACAATATTAAACCGTATCGCTGTCATCTTATCCAGGGACTTCGGGATTCTGGTTATCTCAGGGGATCAAACGTTCCTTGCACAAATAAAGGTTTGCGAAGCTGATGAAAACGTTTTTCCATAGATCCATGATGAATCCATGCTCACCACTAATGGCATACAAAACCGTCGGAATTTTTGAACGTGGGCAGAGGAAAATTTGAGAATTTTGTACTCCTGTCATCATCGGGTGGTTCACAGTATCAACGTTTGGTGTGGACTTATCGGAAATAAATTAATCGGGCCTTATTTCTACAAAAAATAATTTAAATGGTGCTCCTTTTTGGTAGGTTTACCTTCATTCTCCACTTTGTGAACCATAGTGTTAATTCATTCTGTCTTTTTTTCCCTTCCACCTCCCCGCCGTACCTGAGAGCGACCCCATACCGGAGGACCTCGGCCACTAGACTGACTTATTTTCTTGTCTGGGGGAAAATGGAAGCATAACGCCTTCCTTATGCCTCGACCTAAACGAGGGGCACGAGGAAGGTTAGGGGTATATATATTTTTCTTCTCTGTATCACTTAAATTGACCTAATGTAATAGGTCTCCCCCTTGCTGGTTACTCCTTTTTTTACTAGTCCAGCTGAATATACGGCAACACAAAAGTTCTGGAAGGCTGTAATGAAGCAAAAGGGTTGGCCCACCTAAGAAACGGTTTTTTTTCTCCCCTCTGCTCATTTCGTACCGAAGACTGTATGTGCAAGTGTTTTTGAGCAAGTGTTTTTGTGTTAGTGTTATGTGAATCTACGAAGAAGCACCAGCCAAGTTAGCAACTATAACACTGTCATCATAAGAAGCAGAGCCTGATACCTCCCCCACCTGAAATAATAAAAATTACATCCCTACGAGCCGCCTCCGCGAGGCCCATCCTGGACGCAGTCTACTGCTGACTGCGACTAAGAGCTCGACAGGTGGGGTTGAGATGCGACCGTCAGACACAAAAGTCAGACAAAAAACAATAGAGAACTTAATAGAACAAAACGGAGAGAATGAGGAGTGTGATTTTTTTTTTACCCTGACCTCCGCTCGGACAACCTGGGCGCTGCCAGGAGCCGACAACGGCTTAAGGTGCGGCGTCCCAGGGGACTTCGGCACGGGGACACCAGGGTTTATTTATTTTTTTTTCCTACACACTCCGTACTTTCTGACTCCTACGTTCGAACAGCTTCCGTCTATAATCAAAAAGCAAGACAAAGCAAGCCTAAGAAACTGTAAGGAGCCGACTACGGCTTTAGGCGCAGTTACAAAGAATGAAGGCAAGACGGTTACTCCTTTTGTTTAGCTTCTGTCTATAAACGAAAAAGCTATTAGCAGCATAAGCCTACGAAGCTGGAAGGAACCATATATGGCTTAGGAGCGGCACTGAAGGCACAGACGGTTACTCCTTTTCACACAGTCATTACATAAAATTTCAACATTAAAATTATAAAAACTATATAAAATTACTAAACAATATAAATATACTAATTTAAGCAATAAAGAACTATCACAGTTTTAGGTACTATATAACAATGTTAACTTATTTTTAAAGAAGTAACCAGCCCGGTATTATCTGTACTAAGGTTACACATTTAAATATATCACAGTTTAATCACTGGTGGTTTAGAAAATTTTTTTCAGGTACTTGATTTACTACCTGCTAGGATGCTCTGCATAAGCTCTTTGAACGAATGATACGTTTGCTCGCGTTTCACTACTTTCTTCAATTCTGGAGGCCATATATTCTGAAAACTGTTTCGCAGATCCTGACGAAGTTGTTCAAAGCTTGGGTAGAAGAACAGCTTCTGCCGTACATCTTCAAGAACATTGCATAACAGACAGTTTGGGTTATTAGCTATCTTGAATTTGTCCAGATAAACTGCAAAGTTTCCATGCCCCGTGAGAAATTGTGTAGACCAAAAATCTGGTTGCACCCAACTCTGTTTTTTTTTCTTTCTTTAATGATGGGAAAGAACTCGTAAGTAAGCCTGCCCCTGATACTACTTTCCCATCTGCTTTGCCATGTGTTGGTTACCCATTCGTTCAGAAAAGTTTGGCGCTGGCTTTTGGACGCATTTCCTAACCAATTTGCTTCATGTTCCTCTAAGCCGGGTAGTGTCGAAATGTCTGTAGGAATATCTGCAGTCTATATGGAAAATAGAAAAGGGCCAAGTATGCTTCCCTGAGGGACACCGTTAGTTTGAAGATTAAATGTTACTAATAAATATCAAATCAAATTACTTCTTTTTTCAAATATTTTGCTCTAACTTCGCCATTTTTTGATCGATTTAAAATCCGATTGTACCACTGTTTTCAGCGTAGAACATTCTTTAAAATTATGCGTCAGGATGTATAGGGTCGCATTGAAATTTCGAAGTTTACTGGCCCTGATATCTCTGCATAATTTTTTCCCCAAAAAAAGTTGAAAATTTGAAACTACTAAACTAAAAATTAATTATTAAACATGTATTAATTATAGCGTCATTGGTTCAAGAGAAAATAAGCCGGACCATTTAAAAAAAGTATCATTATACCTATTATCTGTTTACCCTCCTTTGGGCATTTCACGAATATATATAGAAACTTTCTTTTTGTCTAGTATTATTGATTAAGTTTGGAAAATAATCGCTTGTGCTAATATTGTATATAGAGTTTTTCCATTATTTTTTTGGATGCACTATCACCTGATGATGCGACTACATGTCGCGAAAGCTCGGCGAATTGTTTGCGTAACTTTATAATTTTATACAAGACAATTAATAAAGGTTTTTAATTGAGCTTTAAAAAAAATCAATGTCACGAGCGGGATTCGGATTTGAAAAATGGCAAAAAAGAGGGAAAACGCAAAAAAAAAAAAAAAGTGGGGTTGAGATGGGAAGTTGATGTCCGAGTGGATCGAGTCGTATCCAGCCGAAGGTCGTCGGTTCGAATCCCGCTCGTGTCACTGACTTTTTATCGCAACTAAAAACCTCAATTAATAGTAATGTATTAAGTCAAGCTGACCAAGTAATTAGTGAATTTATTCAAAACCTGATCCTCTTCAACACACTATCATTAATATTTAACATTTTTTCTGTCTAGGTTCGTTACACATTATATTTTCGTTAAATTGGACGAGATGACAAACAGAGTTGGTTTCTTCCTGTTCTTTCATAATGTGCGCTTAGCCACTTTATTTTATAATGAAATGTATTAAATAAAAACCAGAATGTAAGAAAGCGACTAGAATTGTGACCAAGGGAAAAGAATACGTCAAGGACTCCCATCATCCATTGTCAATGTTTAATGATGATTATTATTAATCCAAGTTTCAAAGACGTTGTGAATATCGCGAAAGATTTTGTTTAAATTACTAAACCTTACTTACTTTCATGCATATTTTGCAATTCAAATTCTTCGCTAACGCCTCAAAATGAAATAAAAGAGACATTAAGAAGGACGCGAAGGAAACCTTTTTCCTGAATAATGCCGTCCTTTGATTTTCAGAGTGGAAATTACAACTTGTCTAATTGGCATTAAATACGTTCTAGTTGTCTTATTTTCCTTTTATAAATCGTGCCCTGTACCCGAACAGTCAAGACGGAAAATATTTTTTCCACCGAGACTTGCAAAGCCAAGAGAAAACGCTAAATGGGTGACAAAAGGGTTTTTATGCCATTTTTTCAAATTATTACCTCTTTATTTTGCTTTTTTTAAATAACACCTTTAAACAAAACTGCCGTTATATTGAAGTTTTTTCGTTGCGTGCTTGTTTGCGATCATCTCGAACAATTTATTCTTAGTGAGTTTGATCCAATTAAAAAAAATCTCATAATTTAGATATCATTAAGTTTCATGGATATTATATATTCACTCTTAATTTTAAGAAATACGTTTGGTGATTTTTTTTTAAATAGGTTTAAAAACAAAGCGTTAACGTTGTAGTAAAAATTGTCAATACAATTAATTAAGTTGTTCAGTTGAGATAAAAAAGTCAGTGTCATGAGCAGGATTCGAACCCACGATCTTCGGGTTGAAGCATGGCTGCTCTACCACTTGAGCTGTTGTGAATTCGATCCATTGGGACAACGATTTCCCATCTCAACCACACCTTTTGCAAAATGGCAAAAAGGAGGGAAATTCAAAATATGTGGTTAAGACGGGAAGTTAGTGTTCGAGCGTATCGAAGTCACAACAGCTCAAGTGGAAGAGCAGCGAAGTTTGAAGCCGAAGATCGTGTGTTCGAATCCCGCTCGTGTCATTGACTTTTTTTTTATCTCTGTGAATTCTCAATTCCCCTGATGTGTATACCACAAATATATTACATATTCATCCATGTATGTATTTAGTAGTCATAATTGACCGTATTAATTATATTTTTTATCTAAGGTCCTGGTTAAGATAAAAAAGCTAATGTTACGAACAGGACTCGAACCAACGGACCTTCGGCTCAACACGCCTCTCTTCGCATGAGCAATCGCGATTTCAAGTCGTTAGAGCAGTTCTGTATCGAGCCGAAGGTCGCGGGTTCGAATCCCGCTCGTGGCATTAGCTTTTTTATTTCTTCCAAGAACTTAGATAAAAGTATAGTTAATTAAAATATTACATTTTACATTATATAGCGTCATTGGTTGAAGAAAATTCAGACGGGCCATCTAAAAAAGACTCGTATATCGAAGTTCTAACGTATAACATAATTTATAATTATTCAAATATCGTGAGATGCGGTCTGGTGTGATGTAGGTATCAGAAAAACATTTTCTTTATCGTGCCAACGTTTCGATCTTTTATTGAGATCATCTTCAGGGCTCAATAAAAGATCGAAACGTTGGCACGATAAAGAAAATGTTTTTCTGATACCTACATCACACCAGACCGCATCTCACGATATTTGAATAATTATCCGTTAACGGACACTAATCTCTACACATAATTTATAATTTAAAAAAACATCAGTATATATATATATATATATATATATACTGCTGTTTTCTGACTTTGTTCTTCAAGTATATGAAATGTATGAATAAAATATATCCTTCCAAGCATAAAAAAACTCATATACTTTAGAAATTTAATATAATTTATATATGTGTAAAGATTAGTGACAGTTAATCGACAATTATTTAGATATCGTGATGTAGGTTTCAGAAAAACATTTTCTTTATCGTGCACGTTCCGAGCTTTATTGAAATCATCTTCAGGGCTAACAGTGTTTGTCTTCCGTGTACTTGTGCCATTCTTGCGTGTCGTGTAGAGAGTGCCAGTTACTGGAATCAGCAGACAAACACTTTGAGCTCTGAAGATGATCTCAATAAAGATTGAAACGTTGGGGCGATAAAGAAAATGTTTTTATATAATATTATAAGATATATAATAACAAGTAGCTGTTTAAGAAAGCATATATATCGGCACCAATTAAAAAAAAAATAATAATAATAAAGTAAACAACATGAAAAGTTGTAATAAATAAATCGGAAACAATATGTCTCTGAATACATTTAATCGAAACAAATCGTGTAATTGATTTTCATAATATAAAAATTTTTAATCAAGAAATTAATGTAAAAAATTGGATGGAGTAGGCGGACGGTTGAAAAACAAAACGTTTTCATATATTAGACAGCAATTAAATTATGCAAAAAGATAAAGAAAAGATAAGCAATCGGTATCGGAATGTAATTAGCATATTTAGAGACAATAACTTTTATAAAGGTGGGAAAAAATGACGTAGAAATCAAAAAATTGACGTCTCGTAGACAGAAAAAGCCATGGATTGTTGACATTCAAAATTTAAGGATCGAGTTGGTAAAATATTATTAAGGTTTAAAAATCTATGATATTATTTTTTTATTGGTACAAATTTTAGGAAAACGTACTGAGGAGTCGGCAGAAAGAGCCTCGCAATGGATCTACTTGAAAAATGAAAAATTTTGATGAGCTTTAGAACTTTTTATAATCCAGATTTTAATCCAGATCGAACAGAGAGAAAAGGAAGGGATGTTGAACAATGTCTTACACGATTGATGTTTCCGACTCAACGACCTATCTACAGCCCTGATAAACCAACCTACAAACATAAAAGATTTATCTTTCTTTGATGGATAATTTTATGATATTTTATTTATCAACACGAGCCCATATATGACAGACAATTTTACGCTACAGGCTCTCACTTAATGACGTGCTCTTACAACGTATAACATTTAACCCTGCTAATATCCTTCTGCATTAGGATTAGCCCGGTTTATATACTTCCGTCGAGGAATGCCTTTTTTTAAACAATTTATGCAAAATCTTTATGAAGACGACAACGGGAAGTAATTCCAGTTTGGTATTTTTTTTCAGTTTGATTGATTTTATAAGTGTGTTTGCACATACAAATGTGTAGATTAGTTCTCTTAATTTTATGTACTGATGTGTCAGGCCTATAAATTTTTTACGTCACTAAATATTTGGTTTTACTGATTACTAATTTATATTAGTTCAAATCTGCTTACACGTGTAAATATACCCTTGTTGAACCTATCACTTCACTCTACGTCCGGTGTCTGCGGTCCATCCAGTCGAGATTGGGCTCCAGGTGCTATCAATTCCTAGGTCATTTCAGCCCCAACGAAATAAGTTTCAATCCAAACTCACTTTTAAATACAGTAATCCCTTAACATTCGCGGGTTTGACTTTTGCGGTTTTCACCATTCGCGCATGAAAACATGAGGTAAGATTTAACATTCACGGAAGGTCGGACTTGTGTATACACGGTAGAAATATAACACTTGAGTAAACAAACAAAAAATTGAATCAACTGTTCGTTCTATAAAGTCAAAAGAGACCTCTATATGGGATAGTGTAGCAGCTTCTTCTTCAGCGTCGGCAAAAAGAGTGTGCCAAATTCGAAACAAAGGGCTGGAGTAAACTGAAAAAGCATTAGGACGATGGATAGAAGACATGGCGCAAAAGAGATTGCCATTGAGCTCGGCATTGATAAGAGCTAAGGCAAAAAAAAAAAAAACTACAAGATACGATTAATGAAAATTCTTATTCCAAGTCAGCAAAGGGCGGTTTGAGAATTTCAAAAAACGTCCCAATCTACACAACTTGAAATTAGTTAGAGATGCAGCATCAGCCGATCATAAAGCAGCGGAACAATTTCCAGCGACACACCAAAAATCATAGAAGACAATGGATGCTCACCTCAGCACGTTTTCAATGCTGACGAAACGGGACTTTTCTGGAAGAAGATGCCGAATCCCACGTTCATTTCAAAAGCAGAAACAACAGCTCCACGGTTTAAGGCGGCCATAGATCGTATCAGCTTATTACTCTGTGCAAATGTATCTGGTGATTGAAATTTAAAGGCGACATTGATCTACAGATCCTAAAACCCAAGAGCCCTTAAGGGAAAAAGTAAAGATGAGCTCCCAAATTTTTGGAGATCAAACACCAAAGCATGGGTGACTAGTGCCATATTCCAAGAATGGTTTCATTTCTCTTTCATCGACGAAATAAAAAAAAAATCTTTTGATATAAAACATCACAAATTTTTTCAGTCATGGAACGTAACCCTCCTTATAACATAGGAAACGACTCGACATTCGCGGATTTAACATCCACGGTAATTTTCAGGAACCGAGCCAAAAACAGGGATTACTGTACGTACATTCTACACTATTTCATTCCACTCAGTTTGGGCAGTTGAGTACTTGGCATTATTACATTCCCCGTCATACATATTATATAAATGATCTAATTGAAGGTCAATGGGCACGCAGTGTTCAAACGGTCCTCTCGCACTGCACAATCACGCTAATAAATACGTTTAATCTCAACCCACAACACTAAAAACAAAAGACAAGCTATCGAGCACAATTCTCACACCATATGACAGCCCTACACGCTCTCTATGTAGAACCAAAGAATTGTACCGTTCAATTAGCTGGGAAACAACTTTTCTTTGCATGCCGGACACATTGGCGAATTTGTCCCAAAAGTAGGTAAGTACAAGTAACCTCGCATGACCTATTCTTAATCGAGTAAAGATAATCAGGTCCCCTCTCTTACTGGGGGTAACGGGGTGATAATTCCGTGGAGTTTAATGAGGACTAATTCCATGGGAATTGGTAATGGCTGTGACTACCTTTATTTTTCGTGCGACGTCACTGCTTTTTATTTCATTATTAGGTTTGACGAGGGTTATGACAACTATTTTTGATATGGATTCACTGTTTTTCCCCCGCCATTGACATGAAGTCACTTTTATTCCCCATTTTTTATTTGACGGCAATTTGTTTTTTATTTGGCTATGGGGTTTGACGAAGGCTGTGGCAACCATTTTTAACATAAAGTCACTGTTTTTTTTTTGTTTGTTTTTTCGCCATGGAGTATTTCGAGGATAACGACCACCCGTATTTTT
>CM077112.1:4334403-4349621 GCA_039619505.1 Cimex hemipterus | reverse complement strand
AAAGAATAATTAATTAAACTGATAGAGTGTTTTCTCCCAGATAGAAAAATAATTAATCGAACTGATAGATCGTTTTCTTCCAGATAGAAAAAATAATTAATTGAACTGATAGAGTGTTTTCTTCCAGAAAGAAAGAATAATTAATTGAACTGATAGATTGTTTTCTTCCAGAAAGAAAGAATAATTAATTAAACTGATAGAGTGTTTTCTTTCAGAAAGAAAGAATAATTAATTAAACTGATAGAGTGCTTTCTCCCAGATAGAAAGAATAATTAATCGAACTGATAGATTGTTTTCTTCCAGATAGAAAAAATAATTAATCGAACTGATAGATTGTTTTCTTCCAGAAAGAAAGAATAAATTAAACCGATAGAGTGTTTTTTTCCAGGTAGAAAGAATAATTAATTGAACTGACAGATAGTTTCTTCTCAGATAGAAAGAATAATTAATTCAATTAAGCAGCCATGTTAATTATTCTTTTTTCATAAGATCTTGGTAAACATGAAAAGATTAGCGTAACGAGCAGGTTCATGATTAGATTTCTGCATAAGTTTTTTCTTTTTTCACAAAATAAATAATTAAAAATGTAAATATATTTTGTTGTTAATCTTTTTTTTAATAGAAATAGAGTTTGGTTGCATTAGCATTTAGCCTAACGTCGTGGGTTCGAATCCCGCCAGTGACACTGTTTTTTTCAACCAAGACTTTACACGGACAGAATAATTAATTAAGAATTATGTTTCTAAATTTGATTTGATTTCGATGAAAACAGAAATTTTAACTATGAGTTGTATACAATCTATTGTTGTTTTTATTTTTTTTTGTAATTATTCAAATCTTAATAAAATTGCTGTTACGGAGTAATAGAATAGAGAATGTGAAATAAAAGTAATTCAAAATTTAATATTTAAAAAAAACATATCCAAAGAAAAGAAATCCAATAAAGTTGAGATCCAATGCAATTTGGTCAATTGTCCTTTTTTTAAATTGAAAATACTTTTCTCAGTATAAATCACTTTCAGACTGGGTATTTTTAAGGAGTACTCTGACTCCGGGGGGATATTTAAAAGCTTTGTTCGCAGATGAAACATTACAGGCCGAGTAGCGGTACTAAATCATGCTAGTTGCCTGTAAGTAACATTTCTGAACAGGAAATAACCTCCTTTCCACTACCCGTTCAACAATTACCGAGCTCAACCCGCCCTTAAGAAAACGGTAAGGGTATTAAAACCAATAACTCGTAAAAGTGGTGCGATCTACTATTACGCAGGGCGAGGAGAGTACGCTACAATCCAATTACGTTAGAGTGTGCGCCTGACAGTTAATTAAAATAATGTTATCGGATTAACATAGGATTGTAAGGTAGCAGGTGTTTCCTATATTTGTATATCTTGTAGAAATTGCATCTGCAACATTCATAGGAGAGGAAAATGTTTTTAATCGCATCATATGATGTAATTTACATTAAAATATCCGTTATTTCTCGGCCACAAATTTTTGCTCACTAATTTGTCTGTTTTCGGTTTGTAACCATAATCTTTTTAAACACGAAATTTAGATCGTTACCGGGATCTTCTCTAATTAATGTAAGTTCTTTTTTTCGTGTCTATTTCATGGGAAGAGCGAAAGGGGTGTGTAGTCATTTACTTTATTAAATGTGCTTTTTTTATCCTGTATTATATTCGCTTATACAAAAGTCATTAATATCCCCGGTGTTCCGGTATTTTTCAACTGGAGCGCATTTTGAACTTTTTGGGTCCTTTGCAACATTGGTTGGACGCTCAATTCTCCCTCTGGCATGGCCAGCATAAGTTCAGGACCCATATCTCTGCAACCGTTCATCCAAATTAATTCCGATTTTTTAGTTTTATTCGGTAGATTCCACGTCAGTCTAGGTATTTGCATCCTAAGTATTTGCCTTGAACGAAAATCGTTGTCTATTTGTAATTGATGTACAAGAGGAAGACTGTATTCTCTATGTGCACATTTTTCTTCATTCACTCTCCACTTTTTGGACCAGTCTTCGATTATATCAAGTTGTTCTTGAAATTTGACCTCAGCTTGGATAAGATTAGAATTGCAAAAAAATTGCGGCAGAGCCATAATTGTATTTGAGTATATAATATTTAAAGTACGGGACTAAGAATGCACCCTTGTGGGACGCCTGAAGCAGCAGGGGATATAGAACAGGTTAGTGTACGACTTATGCCAGACCCTGTCAAAAACATGTGCTTCAGATAATTTATTATTATACGTAATAATTTTTATGGTCGAGATGAAAAATTCGTGTCACGAGCGGGGCTCGAACCCGTGACCTCCGGCTTCCTCTACCACTTGAGCTATCGTCATATTCTGTCCCCTGAGACACTAACTCCCCATCTATTGATTAAATTTAAATTATTAGCTTATAATATAAACTTTTCTGCTGGCTCATTACTAGGCCATGGTTTTAACTTATTACTTATAACTTATTAAATTTATTTATTAAATTTCAACCTCCACTGTTTATTATTTGCTAGGTGAAATGTAATCGTACCAAAGAGCAGCCAATCGAAAATTAGTAAGACCAAAGAAATCTTCACCACGACAAACTTACAACCAACACAATTAGTCCGGGTTCTAGGGTTATACGCCGTGCGGTAGAAACTTTGCATAAATCATTCTTATGCCACGCCTATTGGCCATGTCGTACGTATTTAATAAGAGCCGTCCAACTGAAGAAGCAATAATTTCTGACAAGTACTGCAATTCAAAAAGGACGAGAGTCGAAATTATTGACGCCCGTTTACGTTTCGGGTCGGCCAAGGCGGACATAAAAGTAGCCTAATCATACAAAATGGCAAAAAGAAATAGTTCTCGATAACACCAAATATGCACCACATGTTTAAAAGTAACATTAAAACGTCGGACCGTGTGCGTAAAGGTGCTCTGCAGTAAGTCGGAAAGACATAGCACGTAAATTCCCAAGGGTAAAAAAGTTTAACGGTCGTTCGTAACTTAAAACATCTCGGATTTCATTAAAACTTCATTTGTTTAATGCAAGAATAAATCTGGCGGAAACAAACTAACGAATGTTTTAATAATTGTAACTATAATCGGCAATTATCTTTAAATTATTTAAATTAATTACCAGCAGTTTTATAATAATTTTAATGTGACATTGCTAATACCAATTCGGGCAGACTACTTTTAGATTAGATTAGATTATTATTTATTTAACAAGATATTTTCGAACAATAACAAATTTGCATACATAAACATTTTTGATGGAAAATGGTGGGGGCCCTATGCGTCCTCTTTATCATATCTACATTTGTGTACCATACCTCCCGAAAAACATTATTGTCGATGTTGATGGGAAAACGTTCGCGAAAAACCCATTAACCTTTACTTTAACAAATCCTTTGCGTTAACAAGATCGTTGCAGTATTATTCAGACACTGGAAGAAGCAATTATTAATTTTACAAGAAATAACAGTTATAACCAATGTCAGCAAAGTTAGATATTAATTTAGTAAGTTGGTCTAGTGTTGTACATGAATATTTAGTTTGATATAAATAAATAAATAAGTTAGTTTAACAAATTAGTAACAAATTGACAAATTAACATGTTAACAGTTTAATAAAATAACAAATCAGTAGGTTAGTGGTTAAAATATTTTCATAAGTTATTAAGTAACAGTTAAATAAAGGAGAAAGTTGAGATTCAGGAGGATGAAATATGTTTTATTCCCCTGTGCTTCCAAGATCTGAGCCGATTGAAGCACAAATGGAGTTGGCGCTGTAGGCTTTTTGAGAAAAAAAAATTTTTGGGTCATGAATTTTAATTCCTCCTTAATCCATGGCATTTGAACTAAAGCATGCAAGTCTGTGAGTGTAACGTGGCGACAAAGTGGCTAGTCTTAAAAACTTGTTTTGATTTATTTGTAGCTTATTGATGTTAGTCATACTTGTGTAGCTCCAAGCTGGGCAAGCTTACAGTATTATTAGTTTCACAATCACTTTGTAAATAGTTAACTTATTTGCAATGCTCAAAGATGACCCTCTACTTAAAAGGGGGAAAAGAGTCTTGATCATTATTTTGCCTCTCTTCATCAACAAGTTAACATGTTCAATGAAATTCAGTTTGTGGTCCAGTGTCACCCCTGTGGGGTCCACGGTATGTTTACTCCGTCAAGCATGATTTGTTTATCGAGAGAGGGTCGCCGCCTATAAAGAATATCGATTCTGTTTTTACAGTGTTTAAGATTAACTTCCATCTGTGGCAGAAGCGTACTATTTTTTTGGAAAGCCTTCTACGGCGGACTACTGGTTCTCGAGGACTTAATTCGGGAATGCTGATTTTAGTACTTGGCTGTTTAATATTAGTTAAATATCCCCCGTGTGAGTCTACGGGTCCGTTTGATTGAAAACCCGTGTCACTCCTCGCCGTGTTGTAACCACTCGCCATCAATCATAGGCGTTTCTGCTCAACACAGGTGCACGGTACAATTTCGCACCGATCATGTTTCGGACAATAGTGGTCTTGGTTTTGTTGCGCCTGTACAAAAATTAAATTTCGTTCTAGGAGAATTTAGTTACGAGCCTAATAGCACAAAGAGATGGTAATCGTTTTTGTTATTTGTTTGACAGATAGCTTCAAAAAAATTTCTCTTAAATGAAACTATTGTTATTCCTATTCCCTTTTTGATTAGGATTGAATAATCCGTTTGGTCAATGTACCATTTTTCATGTTTTTTTAAAACCTGGTTTTCCTTTTTGTCCATATTTTTAGTTCGTGTAGAATGACGACTCGAACCCACAACCCCTGGCAATATAAACCGGAGCTACAGTTTATGTAAAAATTATAAATATATTCATTAGGCTTCGTGGTTCGATTGGCAAAGTAGAATCTTTCAATTAATTCATCTTCATGTAAGGCATTGGTCGAAATGAAAAAGCTAGTGTCACGAGCGGGATTCGAACCCACGACCTTCGGCTAAGTACGCCGCTTGAGCTATCGTGACTTCGATCCACTCGGACACTAACTTCCCATCTCAACCCCACCTTTTTGAATTTTCCCTGATTTTTGCCATTTTTCATCCGTATCTATCCGAAGATCGTTGGTTCGAATCCAGCTCGTGCCATTGACTTTTTAGCTCAAGTAAGAGCCTTAATTACCTTGCATTATTTTTGCACCGGCCCAGTATATGTAACTTATCGCGCTTCACATAAATTCTTGCTCTATTACTAAAAAAAATTTCTTCGATCAAGATTTGTTTTGTCCCATTCGATCCACTCAAGGACATCAATTCCCCATTTCAACTTTCCCCTCAAATTTTTCCTCCATTTTGCTTATTTTTAAAATGTCTTGTAATCAGGATCCGGCTCTCGGATGTTAGTGAATTTATACTGTTCACCAAATTACTTCTTTCAATTAATTAATCTTATTATGTAAGGTTTTGATTGAAATTAAAAAGCCAGTGTAACGAGCGGGATTCGAACTCTCCGAGTTGGTGCCCGAGAGGATAGAAGTCACGATGGCTCAAGTGGAAGATTAGCGACGTATTTAGCCGAAGGTCGTGGGTTCGAATCCCGCTCGTGACATTGAATTTTCATCTCAACCAATGCCTTACATAAAGATTAATTAATTATAAATTGAATTAAATACGAAATTGTTCACTAAAACAAATAGATGTTTGGACCATCTGACTCCTCGTAGATACGAAATGACTACAACCAAATTTATACCAGCTTCGAAAATGACGGATTGCGCTTAGGATCTGAACACATCGAACATGGTCATTCATAAATGCTGCCGGGCCTGCTGAGTTACTGTTTAAAATCTCCTCTGCTGAGTCCCAGGACATGTGACAGTAGTGATTGTAGTGCAGGTACAGCCTGAGGTACTGTACATGGTCCACAGCATAAAAATGTAGATTACCATTTATCTATAGATTATATCTTCTTGGGTGAAGTCATGCAAATAATAAAATAAAATAAAAGATGGCTTTTTCTCACAGTGAATTTATCTAGTTAGGAATCGTGTTATAAATCACTACTCAATCAACATCATTACAAAATTTTATTACAGTGAAGAAATTGAATATTTTGGTCCGAAACTAAATAGTTATAACCAGGGAGCATCGACAATTTAAAACATTTAGAAGGTAATATAAAAAAGAAAATATTTATATAAAATATAAAATAAAAGGCTGATACACAAGAAGTAGTGAAAAAAAATTAATTCTTTGAGTACAAACTTCGGAAAAGAACTAAAACGGAGCCTTTTATAAGCCACAGCGATGATCACACAATAAAAATCACTATCACTCAACATGACTTAACTACATGAAATTCTGGTTGAAACTAATTGCAGAATATATTGCCTTGAAGGTTGTACGTCTGTGCTCGCGATTGTGCAATATATTGCACAACCATCAATATTGCCTGCATACGATACAATTTATTGCACAAATCAAAATATTGAGCAGTGTAGGGCGAGTGTTCGCAATAGCAGAAGTCATATGGGGGTGTGGGTGTTTTTGAAAAACAAAAACACAAAAAGCAACGGAAATTTGAAAGTTTGTCGGATTCGAATGCATGAACGCAGTATTCGAACCCGGGACTTTTTCTCTACAGTGATAACCACTGAAACTCCTTGTCTAAACCGTTGTGGCAAACGTCGTCCCAGTAAAAAATGCACAATATTTGATTAACCGAAACGTTCAATAATGGTACAAATACATTTTTAATTTTCAGGGTTAGAGGAAATGTTAAAAAATTAAATAGTTTTCGATTCAGCATTCGAAAGCAATTTTCCCCTCTCGCGAACCGGATTGGGAACAGGTTAAGAAAACCGCAGCTGCGGTTGAAGCAGTGGCGGGCCGCAGACCGCAAACCATGTTGCTCATGTCATTATTACAAGGAATGTCCGTCATGAAACAACCGTGCGAAATCTTCTCAAGTGTCGTCAGTTCTTGTTCTGTCTTTTCCACGCTATCCTCAAAAAACACGAAGAAAATAAAGAAGGTATTGATATGAAACTTGTGTTTATTAACAAAAATTTGTATGATTTTTCAAAACTTTAGGAAAAAACTGAATCCTAATATTATCGGATTACAAACCATAAAATCGAAAAAATCCCCGGACAAAATTTAACGCTCCTTAATATGCATGAAATCATACAAATATCCCTACTTAAAATTCCTATTCGTTTCCAAAATTATGCTATTTTCTTACGTACATTTCTGCGTTGTCTTGTCACGCAAGCCCCTTAATCCACGAATTGTTATCCATAACGCACTGATCCTCATGAAAGACCTAAGTGTCAATGACCACTCGGCAACTTGCTTAATTCTGCAACCCATGTCAGTAGCCATTGATTGTTTTACATTAGCTCAATTTTGCACATAAATACTACATAAAGATAATTAAGGTTATGACTTCTCGCTGTACCCCGCTAGAATCACCTATATCGGTGGTCTTGAGTCAGTCTTTGATATTATCCGTCGCCTTGCTCAAAATGGTGTCAACAGTTAGATAATTTCATTCCCAAAATTGTGAGTTTTTTTTAAATTCTAAAGCGGCCCATACATGCTCAATATTATTGCGCAATATTTAGGTTTGTGCAATATAGTTGATCGTGTGTAGTGGAAATTGGAAGGTTGTACAATATATTGTGCTAAATTCAAATCCTTGAAAAAATATTGTGCAAATGGGAAAAGGTTGTGCCGTCTGTTGGCAATATTGCGTAATATCACATCAGTCAGTTCAACACGTGGTAGAGTACGCGTCGTCATGGCTGCTAAGGAAGCTGATAGGCTATTCATTTTCGAATTCATTGACGTTTATCGTTGCCTTCCAGCTCTGTGGGATTGAAGTGTAAAGATTATACTAATCGTGCGAAGAGCAGTATGAAGTGTTGTTAGAAAAATACCACGAAAAATATCAGGAGGCTGATACACAAGAAGTAGTGAAAAAAGTTAATTCTTTGAGAACAAATTTCCGAAAAGAACTAAAACGGAGCCTTTTTGAACCCACAGCCATAATCACACACTACAAATCACTATCACTCAACATGACTTCACTACATGAAATTCTGGTTGGAACTAATTGCAGAATATATTTCCTTGAAGGTTGTACGTCTGTGCTCGCGATTGTGCAATATATTGCACAACCATCAATATTGCCTGCATACGATACAATTTATTCGACAAATCAAAATATTGAGCAACCCACATTGTGCACTAATATTGAGCGTGTATGGAACCCTAAAACATGCAAATATCATTGAGAATATATTGCGCAATAATTTATATTTTGCAACAATACTGACCGTCTGTAGGTAATATTGAAATATCGCGCCATATATTGAATCAATCAACAAGTTTTTGATTTTTATTGCGCAATATGGAAAATATTGCTTCGCCTGCGGGCAATATTGCGCATTATTGGTTCATTTCTGTCTTCACAGCCGTGCAGTAAACAGAATCATCAAAGATAGCGACAATGAAGAAAAAAACGTTTTATAAGGTATTGAGGTGAATCAGTTCACAGCTTTGCGGAATGTCAAATCCTAAATTGTAAAAATATACAATAAAAGCATTATCT
The DNA here is from genome assembly GCA_039619505.1 of Cimex hemipterus. Lineage (NCBI taxonomy): Eukaryota > Metazoa > Arthropoda > Insecta > Hemiptera > Cimicidae > Cimex > Cimex hemipterus. The sequence continues at coordinate 4,341,029 of CM077112.1, read as the reverse complement.
ATATCTCTTTAATATAGAGAAAATTGAATTTGAAATTGAAATTAAAATGACATCACAAAAAGCTTAAAATAAAATCACTCAACTCGAATTGTCTGTTTTAAAATATTAATCTAAATAATAACGTTAGCATTTCTGTTTGCGTGTATGAAATATCCTTTTAAAAGTCTGAAAAATAAATTAAGTATTTCTATGTAATTTTAAGTAACAAATTTATTAAATGTTAATAAATAGCAAGTGGAAAGTGCAGGACTAACTCTTATCTCGAGGAGGCACAATAAATTATTAAATATGTTTATGTAATTATTTATTCTTATTTTTATGTTTCATTAAGGCAGACGGAAGAATAAAGTAAAATAAGTCGATCACGTGACTTCACCGGAGGGTCTAACGACATAAATGGTGCCGTTCCCCAGATGGTACAACCATTTTCGTGACGTGGCGGAGCCTAATAGTATTAATTGTGTTTTAATTGTTCCATTAGCTGCAAGTGCAAATGTCTGTGTTGTTTCAATGTAGAAGTGAATTTAGAAATTTTACGGCGGAGTTCAAAAAAACATTTTTTTTTCCCAAAAAACAATAATAGGTAGGCAAATGTCATCTAAAATATGACATGTTGTTCGTTAGATAGGCGAACTTTATTGGAAAATATTGAGAATAGACAAGTTTAAATAGGAGTGGGAGTTTACACTTTCTTCAAAATTAAATTTTTTTGAAGTTTGCGAAATATTAATTGAAGGGAAGAAAAAAAGAAAGGAAGTAGGAATGCGGGCCCATATGAAAAATTGTGTATGAACAACGCATCCTTATACAGATTTTTAGTGTAAACAGGTCTGTTTTTACTGTATATAATACTTTTTAAATACCTCCTGTTTTGTTTCTTATGTGGATGTTGAGACTAAATGTATTTATTAGCGTGAATGTTTAGTGTTACTGGGCTAACGGTGACATATTGAGTACCCTTGGCAACGTTGGGGCTTAGGCGGTTTTCAAGAAAATTTGACATGGCCTGTTAACTTAACTATGTCCTATGATGGCCTTAAAATAAGTCGAAAGCATGGCAGTGACAGGGCATACCGCGGAATATTGGCTACCTCAATGATATTCAAATAGGTTAGTTATATAATAGGTGTAAAGGGTGATAGCGTAATATCGAGTACTCCACCACTTAAAGTGGGTGAATGGTATATAAATAAAAGAATGTATTTAAGTATAAACATGGGTACAAATTTCGAACTGCATGTGTTCGGTGCTAAATTGACTTAGCTGTAGCAAGTGAATGTATTTATGAATGAATGTGAATGGTGATGAATTGACGCAGCTGTTTTCAGCAAACAGAGCCCAACCTCGATGGCTAGTATGACCCCGGTCTGCCAACACCCAAGACGGTTGGAACTCGATAAATGACGCAAAAGCTGTAAGACGCGTGAGGTGTGAAATGATAGACTCAACTCTGCCCAGTGATTCGAGCTTAATTCATTAAATAAATTATGTAATTATTAATACACTTACCCAATATTTGTCCTAAAACTGTCCTGCCATCCTCCCCGAGACAAGCACCCCTTGCGTCGAAAGGGTTTGTAAACTGCACAAAAGCGTAACCTTTGTGCATAGATATTCCTGGAACAGATTTAAAAATTGTTAATTTATTATCTTAATTAACCTGGATTATTACTTCCTTTTTATTATTTTTTATTTAGTAGTACATTACAACTACCTTCAAGTAGGTAATGTGAAATAATGAGCAAGGTACAATAAGGTATACACAAAATTAAAAACAAGAGTGGACAAAATACTCATTGGTATAACTCCAATCATACGAAACCATTGTCTGTTCAATTGTTACTTGTTTCATCATTTCTATCATCACCATCACTGGCTAGAAGAGTTCAAGGTCAATGTCCCTCCAGTTGGCGAGGAGGATTCAAGGGGATCCGTCGGGATGTTAGATTTCTAACGAGCCGATAGATGGGCGGTTGAGAGAGTTTTGTGAAATGCGCGGTAACGCGAACGGATTTTGTCTTGAACGAAAGGGATATAGTTTGTATGTGTAGTTCGGTTAGTAGGAATATCTAGTGTTTTGGGTAGGATTAAGGACCGGGCAGTTTGAATGCGGCGGATGTAGGAATGTTCGGCTGAACTCCACACTTCCAATCCATATGTCCACATCGGTTTAACTATGTTATTGTACAAAGACGTATTGCTTTTGAGAGGTTAGTTAGAACGTTTGCCAAGATATATCATGCCATAACCGTCTGACGTTTCAGTGTGTGAAGATTCCAGGTCAGGAGTTTGTCGATGAACAGTCCGAGGTATCGCATCTTGTCCGCAGTTAGGTAGTAAATATTATTTAAGAAAACAAGTTGGTAGATCTTTTATGGAGAGTGTAGTTAATGCAGTCTGTGTTAAATTTTGACACTTTAATCACGCTACTACCTAGGATACCAATGAGTACGTCTCCGATAGACTCTAATATTCAACTCCTTTTCTTCTTCTTGAAGCTTATGCTATTTTGAAGATTGGACAGTTTGAATGCGGCGGATTTTGGAAAGTTCGGCTGAACCCTACACTTCCTAAGTTCATATCGGGTGTACCGTGTAGTGAAGCAGGGATTTATTTTCGAGGGGTAAACTAGAACGTTTATCAGATGTCGTGCAAGAGCTCTGTATCATCCCATAACCGCGTGACGTTTCAGTGTGTGCAGATTCCGGAGTCCGAGGTCCGGCACATTGTCCGCAGTTGGGGGAAGAATTTGATGAATTTAAGAAAACGGGCGAGAGTTGTTTTTACGGGGAGGGAAGGTAATGTGGAAGGATTTTACGTTAAATTTTATCCATTTCTTTTTACACCAAGACTCTAGTAGTGTGAGGTGTTGTTCGACGTTTCCAGAGGAAATGACAAGGTGACTCCCAAATAATGTTTAATAACATTATAGGAATAATAGTTACATGTTAAAAACTTTGGCCTCATTCTTTTTTGAAATTTTGTATTCTATAAAAACTTTAATTATTTCGTTTTAACACCAACAAAATTTAAGTTCTAACCTTCATAATTGAATTAGGTGTATTGCAGATTTTTAATGGTCAGGATTTCGAGCATACAGCTCATCGTCAGATTGAAGGAGCTCTACTGCCTGATGATGAGTTGTAAGCTCGAAACGCGGATCGCCGAAGATAATTTTCTGGCGTATAAACTATATTTTTATAAAGATTGAACCACACACTCAACCATTTATGATTTCTATTAAAGCCTAGATTTCTAGTTGGTTGTCGGTAGAGGTTACTCGACCTCCTCGGGCCATTGCAAAGCAAGAAAGAGTTCAGCAGAGAAACACTAAGAGTAAATGGAGATTGTGGTACGAAATTCGATAAGTGTTCAAGTTCAATTCTCTCACATTGCAAAAAAGTCCTGAGTGTAATGGATACTAGACACCAGGGACTCAATAATATTTTTAACTAAATTTTTTTAAAATTTAGTTTACGGAATCTTAAGTTTGAATAGAAGGTAGAAGGGATTTGTATTTTGCGGATGAATATATGTTTAACTCCATCAGTTGATAACTGCTTCACATATGCGTTCGACCGCATAAATGTGTACACACGCGAAGGGATAAATCGTTTTTATGTTGCGCCCCGTGATGGACTCAAATTAGGCCTTTTATCTTGCGATAATTCACTTAAACCTGTTTTAGTACGTCGCCGCCCGCTTCGCTCGTTTGGTTTCGTTCAAATTGTTATGTGAAACTGAGAATGGTGATATTAAATCATCCTGATCGGTCCCATTCCTGGAAAGCTGTTTGAACATGCTAATGCTCGTTGCCCGGTTCAACGAAGCAAAACCCCATTTTTATTTGATAATTTTAGCAAACACAGAGCTATCTCGGGGAAAGAAAGCCATATGTACTGTTCCCTCGCCGCTCGGCTCTCTGATGAACGGTTATTGTTGAATATTTCTTGGGATTAAGCTTGGCTTCTTTCTTTCTATTAAATTTACAATGATGGCTTAACCTATTTTTCCAAGACAGTGAAATTACCGACTAGAAAAACATCGTACTGATGAGCTTTCGATACTTAAAACAAGCCAGACAGCAATCCAACAAATTGAAATAAAATGTTTAAAAAATTGAAAACATAATTTTTATTTTATGTCTTCTAATTTAGAATTAATTACAATAACAGGCAATTCCCCAACTTGTTACAAAAAATATAATATAAATATAACCCATTAGATTTCCGACTGATCAAATAATTTCTTTCAATTAACTAATCTTTATGTAAGGTATTGGTCGAATAAAAAAGTTAGTGTCACGAGCGGGATTTGAACCCAAGACCTTCGGCTAAATACTGCTCTACCTCTTGAGTTAACGTGAGTTCGATCCTGTCGGGCACCAACTCTCCATAACCAACACGAAGTAACTTGATCAATGGACCACTAAAACATAAATGGATTAATATTTAATAAATCCACTAACAGCTCCCCGTGGAATTCGTAATTCGTTGAAAATATAATCGTGATTACACGAAACTTGAAAATGGAAAAAAAAGGGAAAATTCGAATGGTTTTAGGTTGAGATGAAGTGTGGGTGTCCGAGAGGATCAAAGTCACGATAGCTCCAGAGGTAGAGCAGTATTTAGCCGAAGCTCGTGGGTTCGAATCCCGCTCGTGGCACTGACATTTTTATTACACGTCGTTTGAAAAAATAGCAAAAAGGAGGGAAAATTCAAAAAGTGGGGTTGAGATGGAAAGTTATTATCCGAGTGGATCTAGGTCACGATGGCGCAAGTGGTAGAGCAGCGAAAATCGCCGAAATAATTAATTGAAAGTAACTTGATGACCAATAAAACATAAATGGATTTTTATGGAAGTTTTGGTTGAATTGAAAAAGTTAGTGTCACGACGGGATTCGAACCCACGACCTTCGGCTTATACTTTATTGCGACTACTTTGGACTGACGTAGTGGAACTTTTGGTTCTGCCAAGCCATCCAACATCCAGCATAGCGCCTCCTTTCAATCAAAAGTTTTCAGACAAATCCTTAAATTTTCTTACTGTCTCACTAACTTCACAATCCAAAACGTCCTCAACAATACTTTTGCCAGCACAAAAACTTGCACCTAAGCATCGAGAGTTTTTTTTTTTTTATTTCTGTTTCTCATGTGATGTGTCTCTTGGGTACATCGCTGGTAATAGCGCATGTGCAGTGACCCATCTCAACCCCACCTTTCGAATTTTCCCTCCTTTTTGTCATTTTTCAAAAGAAACAACAGTCTTCGTTGAAAAATAATTTTAAAAAGTATCGGGACAAGGTAAGAGCGCTGCAGGACATAAAAATGAGAAGGAACCCTCTAAAATCTTCCAGTCAAAAAGGAGTTGAGCCAATAAAGAATCGGGTCACTTACCCCTAGCTAAAGCTTTATGAGAAGAATCCTAAAATTAACCCTGTCAAAAATCTTGAACAAAGTGTAAACAGAACGAGTTCTTTGCCAAATTCGAGATTTTTTATTAATAAAATCTTTTTAAAATTAGTTGAAATAGAGCGCCAATTGACAAAGCTGCTAACGCAAAGTAAAAAATGTCAGGAATTGGGTCAAGACTCACCAGCAACCGGGAGGTAATGAAGTATATCGCTTTGTTTATGTTGGGGGACCAAAAAAGACATTTTACAGTAATATAGCAGTTGAACAGAATCCATTAGACAAAGAGAAACAACAATTTTTAAAAAGGGTTTCAGGTAGGTCATCAGAAACTTTGAAAATATTCGTGATAACGAATGAAACTAAGACACAGCAAAGACTGGTTCCAATATTAATATTTTGAAGTCAGCCCTTAAATAAAACGGGGACAGACTTGACAAATGATTCGTTGTTCGAAACAAAAGGCCAAGACGCAACAAAGAGTGATTAATGTTCCCTTCTAGCACTTGGACCGTTCAAACACATTTCTGACTTGTCTAGCGGTCCGACGGTAGTTGCTATTGTTACAAGTTTAGGGTTATCGATGTGCATTTATTCGATAAACAGTTGGTGTTCCATTGTAAACAATACGGATTCAACTGCCGGCCGGAAACACGGCGTGCGGCATAGTTTAAACCGGCAATACTTGCACGTCGTGGGTAAAGGGACACACAATTGTTGAAATGTGAGTTTTATCCTTTCGTCATTCGTTCCGTGTTTTATTTAAAAAAATAAAATGGTTCTACTATGCTAACTACAGGTATAATTAATACGTATGCCCGTGCACTTCCACTGATTTTACACCCCGATGGCCGAAGCTTTTGTATTCACATTTGTGCCAGGCTACTGAGGGGCCGTGGAAACGCAGTTACCGTATAAATACGTGGATATCGTCTAGATGACTGGATGGCAAGGAGAGAGAGAGAGAGAGAGAGAGAGAGAGAGAGAGAGAGAGAGAGTGAAAGAAAGACAGTAGATAGAGAGGGAGGGAGAGAAACAGAGAGACAGAAGGAGCAAGTAGATTAATAGAGAGAGAGAGAAAGAAGAGAGAGTAAGGGGGAAAGTAGATAAATAGATATGTAGAGAGAAAGAAAAGGAGGAAGGAGAGAAAGTGAGAGAGCGAGAGAGAGAGAGGGAGAGAGAGAGAGAGCAAAACACGAAAAGATCGAAAATATT
>CM077112.1:4299209-4334003 GCA_039619505.1 Cimex hemipterus | reverse complement strand
GAGAGAGAGAGAGAGAGAGAGAGAGAGAGAGACAGACAGACAGACAGGCAGGGAAAAAAGAAAGAAAGAAAGACAGAGTGAGAAAGAGAAAAATGGAAGACAGACAATCAGGCAGGCCGATAAAGGGGGATGGACAGATAGAGTAAAAGAGAGGGAGAAGGAGAGAGGGAGAGAGAGAGAGAGAGTGAGAGAGAGAGAGAGAGAGGATTGAGGATTGAATTGAACTTTTTATTTAGAAAAGCTCGCAAAAACAGACCTCATTTTTACATTTAACGAGCATTCGTATGTACAAATTAAGTTTACGTAATTCGAAATATTTATTTATTTGAATTTATATTTATTTACAAAGGTACATTGGTTCATAAAGGAAGTTGTCAAGCAGGTATATACATAATAGTTATACAACCATAGAAAAAAAATATAAATAATATGTTATACCACTAAAATTTAAAATTAAAGAGCTAATCAATGGAATAAAAAAGCTGTCTCGAAAGAAAATACAAATTATATTTATAATGCAGACACAAAACCTGGGCAGATATTGTCAAAAAAAAGCAAGAAACAACGGAGCACGTCTTCTGTTAGTAAGAAGGCCCATGTAGGCTTGGAATTTTTGAGAGATGTAAAACCAGGAGAAGGATACACACGGGAATACTTGCAAATGCTTTGGAGTTTGTGAAAAAGTCTTAAGCTTAACGAAGAGTTCCAGATAATAAAAAAGCATAGACCAATACTGGTACACAGGCCAAGAGAGGCCGGCTATAATCTAATATAAGAATTTTTTTTGGTATTGTTTTATTTTTTGAAATTGACATACATAATTTCCTGTTTAAACGTACCTTCTAAATATTGAGATGGTAAATTATTTATAATTATTCTGACGAGACACGCCGCTAAGAAACGACTGGGCTCGGGGTATCGGGAAATAGGTCGGGCTTTTGGCAATTGATTGTAAACCGCAGAAGCCCTTCGCCCTACGCTGTAAAGCCCCCAACCTCCATACTACGTCCCAACAACAAACTCTTGTATCGGGCAATTGTAGGCTCCTTGTATCCGGCTTCGGTAGTTATGCGGGTGCTAATTCCATTAACAAGTCCGAAACAACCGGTGTTCCGACTAACTGGATCTAGGACCAACGTATTCCTCAGCATTACGTAATTTCAGCAATTCCCACCGTTTCCAGAAGTTGATTAAATTAATATTTATTTTCTATCTATATTCTATATTTAAGATATTTTTCTTCACTCGAAATGTGTTTTGTGTTTGTTTTTTTTTTTCACTTTCACTCAAATATTTCCATAAATACGATTAGATAAATTATGTTGCAAAACATAATAACGGAAGATTTTGGGTTTTTGCCGTCCAAAAATATCGACCGCGTGACATGAATCAACTTATTGAAAATACATACGCTGCCCGGAACAAAGTTTTTGGCAGGAAAAATGGTCAAATTTAGAAATGCGTACTTTTTCAGCGTTTTAAGTCCTAGACCAAGGGTGCTCAAACTTGAACTGCTGGCGATCTACTTCAATATTTTTAGACTACTTACGATCGACTCTGAGAGGCTGCAAGTGTGTGTGATGCAGGGTTGTCGTACATACACGATACACCCTACCTACCTAAGTAGGTTGTAGCGTAGCATATATAGATATCAGCTTTCTGCACAATATAGGTACATTATTTTAGTCAAGGTTTGGGTTAGGTTTAGATAGGTTCTTCTCTACCATATCAATGAAAATACTCATAGTTATTCAAAATTGCGAGTTTATTGGTTGTTACAAAACAAAAGAGTTACATATGGTGTTAAACTTAACTAAGGAGTGGCTTTGGATGTTGAAGCGTGGCACTGCATGTCATCAGCATACTTTTCATAAGATGGTACGTAACCACTGAGTGCTAATCGCAAGCACGATGACATATGATAGTCAGTTAGTCGATTGCGATATTTTGACTTATCTTCATTTCAGAAAATGCAGACTTGCACAAGTAAGTTGACCCCAAAAATGCCGTCAGTTGAAGGGCGATTTGCCTTACATTCGGATATTTATCTTCAGATATAAAACACCAGAAATTTGTATCAGATGCAGTAGCTTTGAGATGTATTGTATATCTGATATAATCTGCACCAACTCTTTTTCAACAGAACATTTTCATTTCATATTAAACTGACTTGCTATTTCAGTAGCTAATTCCTCAACGTTTTTACATGAAAAAGGATAACTCATAAATGATGCTATATTTTCCAATTTGCTGCAATCATAAAAACGCATTTCGAATTGTCCCAAAATATTTGATAATTCAGGTTCATACGTATCATAATTCAACGGAGGAATCCTTGCTTTCAAAGACGGAAAATGTTTCAGATCCTTTCTGTTCAGTTGATCTATCATAAGTTGCAATTTACTTTTGAATGCGTTTACTGCGCTAATCATCTCAATAATAGTTTTTTCCTTTACCTTGAAGCTCCAAGTTAACGGTGTTTAAGTGCATTGTGATGCCAGTCAAAAATGCCAAATCAATCAGCCATTTTTCGTTTTTCGAAATCTGAGTGTCATCACCTCTTTCGTCTAGAAAAAGCTGTTATTTCGGGCAATAATTCTTGAAACCTTTCTAGGAATTTTCCGCGACTCGACCACCCGACGTCCGTGTGAAGAACTAAATCAGTGTGTTCAGCTGACTCCCTATCTTCCAACTTCAACTGAAAGAGCCGCCGTTGCAAGCTACGTGCACAGATGGAATTCATAATTTTTGTTGCAATGCCCATAAATTCCTCCGTGTTTAAAACTTTTGAACACAAAACTTGTTGATGTATGATGCAATGGAATGATTATTAATTGAATTTTATTACGTAATACATTTTTGTAGTTTAGTTACCTACCTACTTATTAAAAATTTTTTTCTTCTCGAGATCTACTCAAAAAGCAATCGCCATCGACTGGTTTGAGCTCCCCTGTCCTAGACTGCGCTATATCTCATTTTTTAGAAACGTTTAAGCTCATCTAGACGGCTTTTATAAATGTTATTATTTTTATTATTATTATTAATTTTTAAGGGCGTTTTAACGGCTAAGGTCATTTCACGCCCTAACATCTAAAATTTATTTTTTGTTTCAGTCCTTCATCAGTAAATTCAAAAATTCTAGACCACGTTTATTTTAACCCCTTGTACAAAAAAATTTTCTTATGTTTTAGCTTCCTTCCTATCTGAAAAAAATTATGCTATTTAGGCGTCATTTTTTATTGTATCAAGTGATAAATCAGTTGGAATGGTTTACGGAGGAATAGTTGTTTAAGTGTCTCTTGTTAGCTGTACAATTTCCTTTTCTAATCAGGACAGGGTGAGTCTTGTGATGATCGACCAAACGGTGATCATACCTAAGCAAGCCAGTTATGACTTGCTCTCAGTTTTCTCCCAAATTTAGGTTGGTGAGGAATGAAAAAATAGGTTAGTTGTACTGAATAAAATTAAAACAAGATTTATTAAACAATACATACAGGAAAACTAAAAGGAACTCTTACGCCACTCTGGGACTATCGAACATAAAAATAAAGTAAACATTAAAATGAAACAATATCTTATAAACAAATAACGTAACCATAATTGATTCTCTTTGGTCAGGCCTCTACTTATCTGGCCGTCTTGGGCTTCGGTACAATGAGTAATCAGCCGGCACCTCTTCACCGTGACACTTCCGGGAACACACTGGCCTTGATTCCCACAATCCTCCGTTACCTCCTCAGGAGTGGGTCTAGACGGGTGACGTGTGAGGCTGTAGCGTCACGCTGCAGCCTCACAGTCTCCAATTGAGGAAATAATTCAGCGATTATAATTACAAAAACTTTAATATGCCCGTAAAACCATCTTCTAGAAGTCCATTTAAAAACTGACCACAAGACGATAGAATATTTTTAGAGTACTACGTAAAGAGAAGGTCAATTGTACTGAAATAAAAAACTAGAAAAGTACAATAAACTGAAGTACTTGGGGGACCAAAAAAACATCCACTTATTCTTATCCATCATCATCATGAATTTATAAAAATACACAAGTCTCTGACTGTTAAATACATATATTTTTTCGATTTAAATAAAAAGACGAATATTGTGATGTAAGATTTGAAATTAAAGAAAGAATTATTCTTGGATGGATCACTCTCGAAATAGGGACGGAGATAGTTTCTTGTGTCAACTCTTTTATATTTAAAATTACACAAATTTAAAATACCAGACTAGAGTCAGTAAGAATTCAGAGAAAATGTGTAAAGTTTAAGAGGCAAAATACTAATTACGTGCAAATATTTACACTAAGCTAATTTAAATAACTTTTACACCACAGCAAATGTACAGGAACTAGATTATTGTTTATTTATTAAGTTTGCCCTTGCAAAACGAAAAATGTGTTTCTTTCATTTTTATTTTATTTAACACAAAGTATTCAATACGTGCGGTATAAATAGGATTATTTTACTTTAATAAATATTGTTGTTTCCTTGTTAAATCTTTAACAATTTCGCGAAAATAATGCAAACTTTCCCCAAAGACTATTCCACCCAAGCAGTAGTAATAAAAATTACCAGTGACTTTCCACTTAGCAATGGACCAATGTAAAGTTACTATTCTTGCCCTTCTTGATTTTTTAAAAGCATTCGATTCTGTCCGTCATTCTTCTCTCCTCTCTAAACACGAATCTTTTTCCTTCTAGCCACCACTTGGTTTTACACTCTTGCCTTACAAATCGCTACCAAGCTGTCTCCCTTTCCAATGGCCTTACCTCCTCCTTCCTCCTATTAAAATGTGGGGTACCCCAAGGCTCAAGAATCTGTCCTTTCCTGTTTTCTATTTATATCAACGACCTGCCCGATTCCAGTCCTTTAACTATCACCTATATGCCGATGACTCCTAAATATACATATCCTTCCACCCACTAGGACTAGGACTTTTTTCTCTGTGCGTGTCCCGCTTCTAAGCCCTTTAAAGGTAACGTTTCTACTTGCACTGCCTAGCGGTCGTGGCTCAAATTCCCCCGCCCGATATTAGCGGTGCCGTGGCACCCCCAGGATTGGCCAACTCGGAGGCGTCCGGCTGGGATATGGGGGAAGATCTGTGTGACTAACTGTAAAGCTATTGGCATAATGCTGTGGTGGCACCGCTTGCTACGCAGGTCCGCCCTTCTTCAGCATTACGGCTGTCCAATATTCGTCGCTTTAAACCCATCTGGGCTTGCAATGATACCTTGCAATGCTCTCATGCTAGCCACCTCGGTGTTTGTCTCAAACTGCCATCGGGTTCGAGCGATACTATAAATTTCGCAAGCTGCGACGACGATTCCGCTGTCTCCTCTTGTCCGCACGAGCACATTGGGCTTAGTTGCAGGCTAAATCTAAATAATTTGGCCGAAAAATCGCCGTCTCCCGACAGTGGTATAGTAGTCCACGTGGATATGCTTAGCCTGGACCCTTCCTGTTACACTCGCATATCCTTCCACCCTTCTTCTCTTCACTCCGCCATTCTCATGATCCAAAAAGACTTAAACCACTACCAATAACAATGGGCTTATATAAATTACCTAATCCTCTATGCGTTCAAATCCACCGCCATATTTAACGGGTTTAAGCAGTTTAGGTTCCCTCCCCAGCATCCCACCTCTTATGCTGAAATAACCATGCCACTCCATTCTGCTCTTTGGTTAAAAACGAGTTCTTTGATCAAAACCTTTCATTGTAACCTCACATTTCCCAAATTTCTAGTCCTGGCTTCTCTTACCTTTCTCAACCGCAAACTCCTTGTATCTTCCCTTTTTTGATTATAGCTGTGTGGCATACGGCGGTTTCTCGGAGGACGCGCGATTGATGCGTATTATGAATCGTTCGTTGTGAAGTATCGTGTGGGGTAACCCACCGGGGTCTCGGGTGTCCAGGTTGTATTGACAACCTTCTTGGCGTTGTATTGGCAACCTCCTTCCATGCACAGTATTTCTTAGGTTGCTTTTTTTTCCAATCCTTCCACACTCGTCGTCCTCCTTACATCACCCAATCCCTCCAATTCGACATCTTACATCACACTCGTAACACCCGCTCATCCCCAATCGACCTGATCCTTCCGCAGCATACAACCAGATGTTCAAGGTTCAACAAAGATCCTTTCTGACCCGAGACTCTAAACTCTGGAACTTCCTTCCCTTTTTTTTATTCGCCTGCCTCTTTTCCCTCCTTTAAAACCCACATGCATAATCACCTCCTCTCCCTCGCAGCAGAGACCTTACTTTAACTTTTGATATTTTTTTTAAATATTCTTGTAATTCTGTCTTCTGGCATAAATTACTAGTATACATTGTGCCAAGATTTCTATCTCATTTTACTTTTAATTTTATACGAGGAACTTCATTTATTTCTTTCATGTACATTATTCTTAAGGGGCACCAGCTCTAGAATAAAGTTATTTTTCTTCTTCTTCATCTATATAACGAACTATTTACGTCTGTTGGATTATTCTTTTGTACGAATATCAACACATTAATTTTCTTCCAAACGAAAAAGTAGGATTTCGTTATTTGGGAATAATTCAGTTTTTACTAAGATGTCATACAGTGATTTTCGCGCAATTTAGTTTTATGAGTTTACATTATGTCGGAACGGTGACCAAACATCAATGAAGTCTGGGGCGATGGCATGCTGAGTGAGAGCTCAGAGGTAGTTTACAAATATAGAGAGTGATTCTTTAGACTTAAGTCAAATGAGGTCGTGAAAGCTGAAAGCTTCCCTGGATGATGATTTTCTGCAAGATTTGGTCGAAGAATCCCAGAACAACAGTTCGAGAACATAAAAAGAATCTTCCAGGCAGAAAAACCGTCACTAAATCGGGATGGTTAGGGTTAAAAAAAGTTGCGTTCATGATGCATTAAACGACCACCAAAAAACCATCATTAAGATCTTTCTGCAACATTGGTTTTCTGAAACAGAAATAACCTTATGTGGATAGAATTGCTACTTGTGATGAAAAGTTGATTCTCTAAGAAACACTCCGCGTTTTTTCAGGCCACCAATCCATTAAACATGGATGGTGTCACATTGGTGGGCTTCATTTGGGATTATTTCATCTAGCTGGTCGAAACCTGGCGAAACAATCAATGCAGAATTGGATGAACCAAGCACCAGAAAGGTCATTATTGGATCTTCAGTCAATCGGAAAAGACAGTTGTTATCCGACAACATTCACCCCCGTGGGCATGAAAACTTTTGGATTTTGGTTATGAGGTTCTGCCTCACCCTCCCTATTCTCCAGATCCTTCCGTTTCCGCCGTCGGACACATGAACCACGAATTACAAAAAAAAATTATTGATGAAATATGGTTAGATAATGCTAAGACGATCTTTGGGTGAATCCCTTTCACACCAAGCAAACTCCTGATGAGTGTAAAAGATAAAAATAAGAAAAAATATTTGTAATACCAAAAAAATGAAAAGGAATACTTGTGCCACAAAAGTGATAAAGGTCTTCAAAAATAATATATTCGGATAATATAAGGATAAATAAAATATATGATAAGTATAGACATACGGGATCAACTCCTTGCCATTAAAATTGAAAAAAAAAGCCGGTGCGTTCAATTAAAAATGAGAGACCGTCCTTCCTCGTCCTTTGATAGCTCAGCTCACACGCCCCGATCCTGCCGTAGGGGATTAGCTTATCCTTTGAGAGAAGCTTCCGTTTTAGAAAATATTGTTATAATGCAAAAGTTGGGTTCCTCATGTATTAAACGACCACAAAAATCATCATCTTTTCGCAACACTGCTTTTCTGAAATAGAATTGTTTCTGGTGCTGAAATGTGGATAATTTACGATAACAATAGACGTTTTGTGGTGGCTTGACTAAGTAGCAGCTCCACATTTTCCCTGGCCACCAATCCATTAAATAGGTGACTTTTGGTGGGCTTCATTTGGGATGATTTACTCCAGCTGCTTGAATCCTCGCGAAACAATCAACGCTCAATAGGAGTGCACTCGAATTGAAACCAGAAATGGTCAATATTGAAGCCATCTTCGGTCAAACGTTTATTTTACAGTACAGCATTCTGCCCCGTTGGTGTGGCAACATGAAAACTCTTGGTTCTGCCTCACTCTCCAAATTCTCCAGAGATCTCGCCTACCGTCGTATTTTGTAAGACACCTGGACAAGAATTACGACATAAAGAGAGGGCGTCGGTGGAGGCAACGATTTAGGCGTTGACACGGCGTTCAACATTGTAAGGTAAAGGTCCCGAGTTCGAATCCAGCCCGACATACAATTTTTTTTTTTTTTTGCCAAAACACCGATACCCTGTGGGTTGATATGACTTCTGCTGTTGCATATTCTCGTATAAAAATTACAACATAAAAACTGTATTAATAAAAAGGCATAAATTCTTTTACATAATTTGTTAATAATAAAGACTGACGATTCTATTTAAAGGGCATACCCATTGAGTTCAATTACCATTAAGTTGGAAGATTGATAGAATGGTATTTATTTATTACAAAATGTTTTAAATCATTTATTTATTTGTTTTTATTGTATAATCATAATCTTGCTTTATTTTCCGGACAAATTATACTATATTGTTGTACATTGCTAGACTTGAGGTTGTGTACAAAATGTGAAACGTTAGAATGAGATAATGATTTTTTTTTAAGAATTACAAGTTTTCGTGTTCACTTACGTAAACAATAACACAAATCTGGAAGAAGGAGTCAACCCTGGCTGAAGGCCAACCAGCGGATCCGACGCCGTTTCTCAAATCTGGACATCCCTTTTACAATCATTGCCCGGCATTATTCTCATTTGCCCTTCCGCCTGTACTACACGGCTATACCATTAACTCCCCGAAACCGACGGTATTCTCGTTTGTCCAAAAACCCATTCATGTTGCCCACAGACTGTCGAGGCAATAAATTTCGCCTCGAAACTATAACTCTTCCCTATTTCGCCATGTTTATTCCTGTTTTTACATTTCGCGTTTTATTCCATTAACTTTCCACCTCGCTAATGCGTCAACGTCATTTTACGTTTTGAAGAAAAAAAAATATAGAAATTCATATCAATTTGTGTTAAGAGTTTAAGAGAGTTTCTTGCACAAATATAACTAAAACATATTTGAACAAAAACATTTTCTATCGTATCGTTTTCTTTATTTACTGCGCTAAATGAATGTTTACTTTCAACGTATTCTGATATGCAAATACATATTTCAATCAAACTGTACCTTGTACGTTTCATTTTCTGATCATCTTATCATTTTAGCGTTGGTTATTTCAAAATCGTGAGTTGCGGTCTGGTGAAATGTAGGTTTCAGAAAAACGTTTTCTTTATTTTACCAACGTTTCGACCTTTATTGAGATTATCTTCAGTGCCTGAGTAGAAATAATTTGATTGAATGTATAAAATATTTTTGCATTGTATAAATTCACTTTTTTCCACATCATACATGCTTTTGTTAAATTTAAACAATGTTGGTAAATATCAGACACCGAAGATGATCTCAATAAAGGTCGAAACGTTGGCAAGATAAAGAAAATATTATTCTAAAACCTACGCCACACCAGACCTCATCTCACGACCTACAAATAATCGTCAAGTAACGGTCACTAATCACCATTTATTTTGGTATGTTGCATAGTTTGATTTTCTGTTTTTTGGCCAAAACACTCTGATTTATTTCATCAAAGATGGAAGGTGATAATATAGATACATTTGACAATCAAAACCACTTAAGCCCAGCTAAGACGATCCGTTAAAATAACAGAAAAGGACAGACCAGACAGGAACTACTAATCCAAATCGACATTGCTTCAATTAAATGATATGTCGGATGTATGTTCCTGAAAAACAAAAAAGATCTTCAAATGAACCAACAATAAAGAAGGAAGAACAGTAACTACTTAGTTGCAGATTAATCAAGGTAGGCGAGTAGTCAAGTTGACGTCGACTTGTGTATATGGCGGTTCTGGGTTCGAATCCCACCGTAACCTCTGGATTGACCAAAAGGTTTTTTTTCTATCAAGCTCCAATCAATAAGAGCACTACATGAAATTATCTACATTATTCACTACCTTTTGTACCAAATACAAATTGCATACAGACATGGTAAACATCGAAAAATGTTTGAAAAAGAAATATTTTTAACTGTTTTTTTTTCTATTTATCTAAATAAAAATATATTTATCCGCCTTGAAAAGGTTGTAATTTGCGGTTGAAGCAATTCAGCCTTAGCTGGTAGAATGAAAAACTGTCTGGATCGCCGGAGACTTGGGAGACATGCTAATTCCGAATCTGTGCAGTTATGCTGATATCAGGCAAACCTTTGGACCACCACACACGGTGACAAGGAAGTTATGGTTGCCGATGTTTTGCGAAAGGTCCAGCAGGGCACAATCCAGTAGCCATCGCATTCGCTATACTAGGGGAGATTGAAATACCACTCCGATTCGTAAGGGCACCGATTTGAATCTCATTGAACTTATGCCCGATGCCTTCGGAAAATGGATTTCTTTTATGTTAAAAACACCAAGCCCGAAACATGCAGTTACAGCATGAAGTGCCTAGGGAATTCCAATGCCAAAAATGGAAGTAGGTAGAGGGTACAATAAGTGTGGTACAAGACTGAACTCTCCTGGGTGTAGAACACCGAGACCAAAAAATGGAACTATGTAGTGGGTACAATAAGCTGCTACAAGCTGAAGTGCCCAGGGCGGTTTCAACACCTAGAACGAAAACGGACCTAGATAGTGGGTACAATTCGTTTTCCGCAAACCGCACTGCCCAGGGAGGCCCACTTCTATTGATCCATCCAAAAATGATTTTTTTCATATCTGTGCTTATAAAATTCAAAAGATTTTAACAGCAATGAATAGCACAATTTTGTATCATCACCCAATGATGTTAATCACGGTGCAGACCTTCGGAACTTAGGAACGTAAGAGATGTATTCAAATTATTTTCTTTTTTTCGTTTCTCATCGCAGTCAAAAAGCGCATAAAACGATAAAATGCTAGCTTTTCTGGCGCAACATATTCATCCACTGTCATGGTCTCGGATTTCATACGTCTTAAGACACAAAATACCGTGATCATAAAAGTTGTCCATAATGACCAGGATACAGCAGTATATCTAAGTTCACTGTTTTCGTGGTCCGCTCGACCAATTAAGGAGGAAAAACTCGTAAGGTGAGGTTGAGGTGGAGAGTTGATGTCCGAGTGGATCGAGGTCACGATAGCTCAGGTGGTAGAACAGCGGCGTATCTAGCCCAAGGTCGTGGGTTCGAATCCGTGCCATTAACTTTTTTCTAACTAAAAACCATAAGTAATTGTAGTATATCTAAGGTGTTCTTGGAGATGTATTTGCCGAAAATATGCTGAAACTTTGTTTAATAAGAAAAAATTCATTTTCCATAATAATAACTATAATTTATTTTTATAATTTTAATCTCTGTTTAAAAAAAAAACATTCAACTCAATATTTTCTTTTCTCAGTATTCTTTTACTAAATTGAATGGAAACATTTGAAAAGGCAAAGGATCTTGTAACACGTGTTGCTGCTCCTGATCCGGAACGGGTGAGATATAAGGGAATGCGAGGACAGAGGTGTTGACATGAGCAATAAAACCCCGGAGACAAGGCCGCTAAGCCTTCCCAGATCCCTTCTGTTACCAGGTTATTGTCCGTCGACATCCTTTACAATGTGACTCCGCCTGTCTCGTCGCGAATACACATTACCCTTCGCTCCTAAGAAACCCTAAATGTATACTGATGCCGCTAACCGTTCCTAATCAATCGAACTGCATTTAACTTGTCTATACATACGTTTTATACAGATACGAATGTATATAATATTGTCTCGCTTCATTTATATTCGTTTTGCTTGTAGAATAAAATATTTATAAGAACATCTCAAAGGTTGAAACGAATCGTTTGCCTTCAAAATCGATATGCCCGCTCTATCCAAAGACTTCGAAGTTTAATGAGGAACTTATGTAAGTATGAAATTTATTGCATATAATTTTTTTATTTACAATATTTTTTTAACCAGTTGTATTAGTTTGGTTCCATGTTTAGTAGGTTGCTTCTATTATTCCACAATTTTTTTTAGCTAGTCTTTATTAAATATAAGAAGCGTTTTATCTCCTTAAAATCTTTTTTTTTTAAACAGTTAAAATATAAAACTGATAACCTAAAATTACAGTTATACAAAATTCATTAAATTTACTAGTTTTCACGGTCCGCTTGACCAATTAATATATTTCAATTAATTAAGGTTTTTGGTTGAGATAAAACGTCAGTGTCGATTCGAATTCGAAAGGTGGGGGGTTGAGATGGGAAATTAGTGTCCGAGCGGATCGACGCTCAAGTGAAAGAGCAGCGGCGTATCAAGCTGAAGGTCGCGGGTTCGAATCCGGCTCGTGACGCCGACTTTTTTGATCTCAATTAAAAACCTTAATTAATTGAGAGTTATACAAAACGTTAATTAGGCCAAATGTTTTGTACTTTTTTTTTTTAAATATTTCCAAAGCAAATTATAACAATTCATAGTTAAACTTAATCATTTATACGATAAATTTAAAATTCAACATACTTTAAAAATCGTAGCCTTTCATAATTACTGCTTGTAACTTTAAAAAAAAGTAATGATCAAAAACCCTCAATTTTTTAGGTATTAAAATATATTTTTTAATAGTTTCCATTATAAAAACCCCCACTCTTTACAATGTAAAATATAAAAAATCCGTTTGTAATAAAAAGTTTACTATTATATAAAGAGATATTATATCGTTATCTACTTAGAATTAAATTTTTAAAAAACCTAAATCTAATAACTTTTTAAAATTTTTAAAATGCATAACTGCTAACCGAAAATTACAGTTATATAGGACGTTAATGAGGCCAAATGTTATGTAATTTTTACAAATTATATCCAAAGCAAATTATAACGTAATGAAATTTCAAAAATCACCGAACGCATTGGTAAGATTCTTACTTAATCTTAAGTAATTAGGCAATAAATTTAAAGTTCTAAGTATTTTAAAAATCGTAGCCCTTCAAAATTAATGGTTGTAACTTTAATTTTTTTTTAAATAATGATAAACCCATCAATTTTTGAGTTAATCAAACTATATTTTTTAATAGTTTCCATTATAAAAATCTCCACCTTTTACTACATAAAATATAAAAAATTCGTTTGTAATAAAAAGTGTACTATTATACAATGAGCAAAGTATATTACTACGTAATGAATTAAAGTGACGAATTTGTAAGTATTGACAATAAAAAATATCGTAAAATCATTTGTGATCCGGATGAATTTACAAACCAGCCATGACCAGTGTTGGCAATTGAAACAGGCAAAATTAATACAAATATTTAAACAACTAAATTATTTCTATTGTTTTTTATTAATCGCAGTGGGTACGGGATCCCGTGGAAAAATCGTTTAAATTATCTCAGTTGTTAAAAAAAGTCGCGACCAATTGATCCAAGCTGTTATAGATCAATAAAGACAAATAATATTTGATAAAACAATTAATTAAGGTTTTCAGTTGAGATAAAAAAAAGTCAATGGGACGAGCGGCATTCTTGACTTTTTGGACACGGCACTCTAACTTCCCATTTTAAACCCCACCTTTCGAATTTTCCTTGTTTTTTTTTTTTTGCCATTTTTCAAATGTGTAATCTATTTGGCGATAAATGAAATGGCCGCGGAGAGCTTTAGTGAAGTATACTTCATTTTGCTTATTAGATTTTATTAAATTTCGTGGCCAATCAAAAATTCTTTTCAATAAATTTATAAGTTTCGATTGAGATAAAATGGCAAAAAGGAGGGAAAATTCAAAGGGTGAGGTAGGAAGTTAGTGTCTTGGATCGGAGGAACGATAGCTCAAGTGATAGACTAGCGGCGTGTCAAGCCGAAGGTCGTGGGTTCGAATCCCGCTCGTGACATTGCCTTTTTTATCTCAACTAGAAACATTAATTGGTCAACCGGACCACGAAAACTAGTGAACTAGTTGATAAAATTTCGTTAAATCTGTTAAGACGCGATTCCTAACCAAAATTAAATTGAAATTTCTATAAGAGATTTTTTGATAAAATTGTTCCATGGTGAACATCAAACAGGGTGTTCGGCTTCTACCTTGATAAATAAGTAAACACTTGTACTATTTTCTTTTCGAACCCAAATTAAAAAAATATTAACAAAGTCATTCAACATTTATTTAAGTTTTTTGTTTTTTATTATTACTCATACATACTGTACATGTAAAGGTCATACTGACAAGACTACGCATAGGTCATACAAGGATTACACGCGGCAGTGTTGGAAAAAATTAGTCATGTCTAATGATTAATGATTGATCACTCAGAACGTTAGTCATGATTGGTAGTAAGTGACTAATTTAGTCATTAGTCACGATATGTGATTGATGGCTAAATTAGTCATGACTAACATTAAATACGAGGCATGACTAATTTAGTTATAATATAGTTAGTCATGACTAACATTAAATACGAGGCATGACCAATTTAGTCATAATATAGTTAGTCATGACTAAATTTCGATAAATCATATTCGTATGGGTGCACAAAAGTTGAAAAATACACAATTTCATCACATTTAAAAAAATTCTAAGGTTTTCGTTTGGGATAACGTTTTTGAGGTTGGCCTTAAGCACGACTCACATCTCAAAGTTTTTATCCTGAGTCTATTGGATTTTGGTAGGTGGTCATTTTAGCCAGAGTTGGGCAAAATCTAACTAATTCAATCATGATTAAGATTTTTGATTGAAGTTTAATCATGAATGAATTAGTCATGATTAAACTTCAATCAAAAATTTTAATCATGATTGAATTAGTTAGATTTTGTCCAACTCGGGCTACAATGACCACTTACCAAAATCCAATAGACTCAGGATAAAAATTTTTAGATGAGAGTCGTGCTTAAGGCCAACCTTCAAAGAATATTATCACAAACAAAAACCACCGACACGTCTATTTTATTACAATCAAGACCCAAAGAAGGTTTATTTTCCAAATAATGTAGAAATCTCACTATTCGAGTCGAATAAATTTTAATTCAAAGAAATTTTTTTTTCATCAGTCGATTATGTAAGCAGATTTACTTTTCAAAGCGTAGCTTGTTTTAAGATTATTTATTTTATTATATTATTTTTTTTTTGCTTTTCATAACGAGTTAGTTAGTTAGTTTACTTATAATTGGAAGATAGATTTTTGTTAAATAAGATATTGAAAAATTTTCGTTTTCATGAAATAAATTTCTGTTAGAATTTTTTTAAAAGTGATGAAATTGTGTATTTTTCATCTTTTGTGCAACCATTCGACTATGTTTTATCGAAATTTAGTCATGACTAACTATGTTATGACTAAATTAGTATTTAATTACTAGCAATGACTGATTTAGCCATATATAATATATATCGTGACTAATGACTACTAATCATGACTAACGTTCTGAGTGATCATTCATTAATCATTAGACATGACTAATATTTGCCCAATACCGTTCAGGGCTATAGGGATTTTCAAACTTATGTGTGTTTGTGCTGCGCCTGGGTAGGGTCTGAAGTTTTTGTGTCGTGTTTTGTGGGGTGTTTATGTTAATACATTAGGATGAATGTAATTTATTTGCGTGAAAGGAAGGGTTTATTTACCCCTCTGTAGTACTCTGTGGGAGTGAATGTGACCAGACCTCTAAGTTTATGGCGATATATATGTTACGTATTGTATGTTGTGCATCTATTCTTAAATTGACAACCTGAGGTACTAACAAGAGGCTAGCATTTTAAAATAATTACACAATATATAAATCAAAAGGGGAAAGTCAGCAACCAGGTTAAGGTGCTGGAATGGCTGCAGTTCAATACAAAATACGCCAGAAAGACAGGAAATAGAAGGAATACACGCGGAGGACCGGCGATGACACCTTCCATTACATATATATATATATATATATATATCATTAGTCATCATTCCACCTTACCAATCCTTCAACCACGGTTTTTTCCTTTCTTTCATCCATTTATTCTGTGCATGAGCTCGTCGGTCGCAATAAAATTTGATAAAATAAAATACAAAATAAAGAGAATACTAACTTTTTAATTGTGGCTTGATTTTCCCGACAATCAGGGAGGAGAGCCGTTTAATAGCTAGAACCTGCGATAACTCTGGCCAAAGATAAAACGGAATCCTAGCCTATTAATTATCTTCGGGGCTCCGTCCGAACCCTGTATGATGTGTCGTATTAAGGATCCGGGAGGAGACACTCGAGTTATTTTGAACGCGATAATTAACAGGAAAAAAAATGCTTCTTGAAAATAAGAGAAAACTAAAAGAAAATCACTTTTGGAGGCTAATTAATCGTGGACTGTATGGTAGCGAGACGGAAACAAAAAAGGACAAAATCAGGACTGATGCACGACAGGATTGTCGGGGAGGGAGCAGAGCTAGGATAAATTTTAGATTAGCGACATTTCGGAAACAAATAAACAATTATAATTCGCGAATTTTGGCGCGAACATCTTCATTTTTGAAAAAAGTAATTTTAAAAAAAAGTACACCACTAAAAAGCATATTAAATGGAGTATGTTTGCTGAAATTTTTTCTCGTTTCTAGGTTTAGAAATAGTTGTTCAGAGTCACAAACATAAGTTTTTTTAAATTAACAAAAAATGACAAAATTCTCGCTTATTTCACGAACGCTTAAAAATTTAATATTAGTCACGCCCTATTCAAAACTTCATAGTTTTCAATGGTATCAACGGATTTTTACAAAATCTTTTTATTTTAGAGTAAATTTTTTTTTTTGAAGCAGGGTCGTGAAATCTTCAATAAACCAGAAAAAGTGGAATTGCTCCGAAACTGCTGATATTTGGACCAAAGTTAATTAGGACTTTTTGGTTACATTTTGAATGTAGAATCTCCTGGAATAGTTTGTATTACGAATGCTAGACCACTTTAAAAAAAAAAAAAGCCCATTTGTAAGTATTTCGGGTTCGAATGCATGGTCGCTGGATTCGAACCCGGGACCTTTACCTTACAGTGATGAGCTCCGTGTCAAAGACGGAACCTTGCGGCCACCGACGCCCCATAAATATTGTATTTCAATGGTTTTGTATTTCAGGGCTTGAGGAGGACTTGAAATAGAGGAAAGCTTTTTGAATTAAAAAAACCCTCGATCAGTGCATAATTACAATTACAACTGTCGATCTTATCAAAAATTTATAAATTTAAAAAAAATTCTCATTACATTCTTAATTGTAAATCCAGGAGGAAGGAATTTGTTTAAGAGGTCTTCTTGGTTTCGATGTTCGCAAGAAATAAGCTCGGCATTAAATTAGTAATCAACGATTTGTCTTTCTCGTGCGACGGCCCTCCTTAGAACCTACCATCCACATAAAAAAGCAATAAAAAAACATATTTTAATCCAACCTTCACGTTTTCCCGCTGTGTACTTTAAGGTTGGGCGGAGGGAGAGGGGGTCTGAAAGCCTATAAAAGTTTTATAACGCCACCGCCGACCTGGCCTCTTCCATGCGGAAAAAAACGAAAGAGACCCTAGATTCGGAAAAAAAAACAAACGGCTTTTACTCGTTTTGAGTTAACTATAAAGTAAAAGACGCTTTTTATCGTTAGCCAAGGGTTCCTTTTTAATTTCCTGTCTGATATTATAAATCGTTCAACATTCCCCTCCCCCAGCCCGATGTCATTGCGGGACTCCCTTAGCATTCGAATTCTAGCATTACCAATGTAACTATTTCATGTTTGAGTACGGACTTAATTAAGTCTAGTTCGTAATCTCCACACATAATCTAAAACCTCCATGAGCATAATCGTTCTATTAAATCTTTAATATGAGACGAATATAACACGAGGTATTTTGGACCAAAGATACTATAGGTCCATAAGTAAATTTCGCGTCTATCAGAACGTGTTATTTATTGTACTCATGCTACCAATTAATCCTTCCGCTAAAACAAAAATTCACAGGAAGCATTATAGTTTTTTTTTACAACATTTAATCAGTCATTTTAATCTGAGTGATTTGCGACGGATTTTTAAAATAAGGTGAAAGCTTTCGTCAACTTACACCCCATGGATGGAAAGGGCCTTCTGCTTTCTGCTTTCTGTCTTTCTCTAAGGTCGGAAAGGACGTGTTTCATTTTTGAACTTGAGACTCAAAAAGAAATTCATATGCTCCACATATGCCAAGTTGTCTGTCGGGGGATCTAAACTCTGAGCCGGCTCTAAATAGTGGAGGCATGCATGATAATTCAGGTAAAATTATTTTAAAGAACTAAACATTTCATTCTATTAGATTTTGAGGTCCGGTTGACCAGCATCTTTCAATTAATTAATCTTTATGTAAGGTAATTAATTATTCAGATATCGCGAGATGCGGTCTGGTGTGATGTAGGTTTCAGAAAAACATCGTGCCATCGTTTCGACCTTTACTGAGATCATCTTCAGGGCCAGAGATTTACAAACATTGTTTAAATTTAACAAAACCCCAGAGTGCTCACTTTCAACACGACACGCAATAATGGCACAAATACACAGGTTACAAACACTTTGAGCCCTGAAGATGATCTCAATAAAGTTCGAAACGTTGGCACGATAAAGAAAATGTTTTTCTGAAGCCTACATCACACCAGGCCGCATCTCACGATATCTGAATAATTTTTCGATTAACGGTCAGCAGTCTCTACACATTTATGTAAGGCATTGGTTGAGTGAAAAAGTTAGTGTCACGAGCGAGATTCGAACCCACGACCTTCGACTAATTACACCGCGACTATCGTGACTTCGATCTATTCGTACATCAAATAGGCCAAAAAGAGGTGAAATTCGAGATGTAGGTTGAGATGGGAAGTTGGTCTTTCAGCGGCGTATTTAGCCGAAGGACATGAGGTCGAATCCCGCTCGTGACACTGACGTTTTTATCCCAACCTTACATAAAGATTAATTAATTAAATACTTAATATTTAATTCAATTTTATTTTAATTTTTATTATTTGTTTTATTTCATTTTTTGGCTTTACTTTTGTACTACTTGTTCATTCTTTCACAATATTTCATATTTTTGTATTGTTCTGTTTTTGCTATGTTTTATTTATATTTTTAATCACCTCCGGCTGAAGGAAAATTTTCCATGCAGTTCTGTGCTTATTGTGTAGTTTTTTACGTTTTCATGGAAATCACTCTCTCCCAAATTAGTACAAAAATTTATCGTTTCAATACGTTGTTCCATGCCAAACTGCCACCTGTGAAATGGCAAAGAAAAGACGAATTTCCGGCATGAGGTAAACAAGTGGTTATCGACAGCGGAAGCATTCCTCCACCCAAAAGGTCAAAAAGTAGGCAAAAATAAAAATTGTTTCTTCCTTGTTTACATTTTTGAAAAAAGTTCTCCAAACAAAATTTTTAGAGCGTAAAATCTTTGAAAACACGATGGTTCAAAATTTACGCATTCTTGAAAATCGGGACAGAAAGTGGTCGTTTTTTCCAGATTAGAATCATGGAGAAAAGGGGAATAAGCCTACTTACTTGACCAATTAATCAGCACTTTTGAATTTTGAAGAAAAACGGAGGGAAAATTCAAAGGGTGGGGTTGAGATGGGAAGTTAGCGTCCGAGTGGATCGAAGTTTTGATAGGTGAAGTGATAGAGGAACGGCGTACCAAGCCGAAGGTCGTGGGTTCGAATCCCGCTTCTGACACTGACTTTTTTATCTCAACCAAAATCTTACTTAAATCATTAATTAATTAAAAACAATTATTATTTTTATATTCACAATCCTTTATTGTAAAGGATCTTTTTTATTTTATTCGGGTCAAGATTATAATCAATAAGTTAGAAATTAACAAGTTTTCTTTTGATTCTATTTTGTCCGGGGTAATTAAGAACCCACCCTTGCAAGATCCTCCTTTTAAAATTCAAAATATTCCTTATAAAAATAAAACAATTCAAAATTTAACAAATAAAAGAAAGAGTATATATGATTTACAAGAGATTTTTTAATTACTAACTTTTTTTGTTTATTTTTGGACTTGTTCTTCGTTTTGTTTTTGTTTAAAAAGAAGATCGTTGTTTTATGCTTGCTATAAATCCAACAGTTTTATGAGTATTAAAAGGGTGAATTAATTGGTAGAAGTAAGATATAAAAATGTTATTTATCTGCTTCTAATACAGGGTTTACATTGTTTTGTTCTCTTTTCTTCTTATGCGTTTTATTTATGTTTTCATTCACCTAAAACGGAAGGAATGTTCCATGCAGTTATGCGCTTACTGTGTAGCTTTTTATTTATTTTTTTTTTCACTGGTTGATAACAAATAAAGCACTTTTGTTATAGTTATTGATTTTTTATGTCGGACATAACGATAGACCGCCAAGGAGTGTCTTAATCGGACCGAATTAGACGAGATTTACCTAAAGTTTCTCTTAATCTTTCCCTTCCTAATCCCTCGTGAGTAAACCACTTGACCAGCCGAGAACTTAGTAACAACATCGGATCCCATCAATAATCGTCGGACGGGGACACAAAGGTCTGCCATGGCATTTTAAAATTTAACAATAAATTCCGATTTTCCAGTTCTTAAATAAACAAAAAATATTTGTATGAATTCATTTATGTTTTAATGATCAATTAACCGAGTTACTTCTTTTAATTGTTTATTCTTTTTATGTAGGGTTTTGGTTGTGATAAAAAAGTCAGAGTCACGAGCGGGCTTCGAACCCACGCCCTTCGGCTAAATACGCCGCTGCTCTACCACTTGAGCTATCTTGACTTCGATCCCCTCTCCGACACCAACTCTTCATCTCAACCTACATTTATTATTTTCATTATCATTTCATAAAACCTTAGCGAAATAAAGATTGGCAGGTGTGTTAATTGACGATTTCCTAGTTTAGTCCATACCTAATGCCATTAAGAGCACATACGCGGTATCCTATCCAAGCTCAATTATCCAGAAACACCTTAAGACTGATGCAAAAAGTGGAGGGCAAGACTAAATGACGTACACTGAACAACCGTACAAACCGACGTCTTTCAAGGGAACATTCTTTGTCCCATGCTTTTTCTATAATGGATAGTGTTGAATACCAACAACACCTACGCTCACAAGACGGCAGTTTTGTTCTATAACTCGAATCCTTTCCAATCTACATCCAGCTTGGAAGAACACCTTGAGATGGGGGGGGGGCCGCGGTAGCCGAGTGGTTAAGGCGTCACACTCTCGGCTAGTAGACCCCGCGGTCGTGGGTTCGATCCCCACCGTCGCCTCTGGAATTTTTCTGACGCCTAAGGGGACCGGTGGCCGCAATTAAAAGAAATTGACACGGCATTCATCAATGGAAGGGGCGGGACCGGGTCTCAGCGACCCTGAACCTGGTCCCAACCTCCTTCAAAAATAAGTTTCTTCGATGGAAGAATACTGGTACAACGGGGGCTCTAGTTCACATTGTGTTGTGAGCCCTCCCCCAAAAATGGAGCCAGGGTATAGTACAATAAGCTGTACAGCTGCAATGCTCAGTCCCTGGTATCCATCCATCCACATCCATCCACACACCTTGAGCTTTCGACAGACCACTGCAAAAAATGGGCGAAACTGGTTGAAGAATAATGAACTCAGTGTAGATTCATATTGAAAAAATAATCCTAGCCTCTACTGTACACAAACAACAAATAATAAACAGATTTCCATGAAAGCCAAATTTTTAGGACTATACAGCAGACTGTCATGGAGTTGACAAGACTTAAAAGACCACAGCTTCACAGAGGACTTGAACAACTACAAAGACTTTTTGGACAGAATCCGTCAACACTAAACTAGCCTTATACTTCATTAAATCCATTAAAATTTAGTGGTCTATTGACCAAATTACTTCTTTCAATTAGTTATTCTTTTTATATAAGGTTTTGGTTGAGATAAAAAATCAGTGTCAAAAGCGGACTCGAACCTACGACATTCGACTAGATACGCCGCTACTCTACCACCTGACCTACAGTGATTTCAATCCTCTCGGACTTCCCATCTCAACCCCACCTTTTGGATTTTCCCTCCTTTTTGCAATTTTTCAAATCTCATGTAAGCTATTTGATTGTCGGCGACAAATGAAATGGACACGAGAGCTTTAGTGAAGATATCTTCATTTTAATTTATTAAATTCACTAGTTTCGTGGTTTACTTGACCAATTAATATCTTTCAATTAATTAAGGTTTTTAGTTAAGATAAAAAAGTCAGTGTCATGCTCATGAGCGGGCTTGAACCCACGATCTTCGACTACGATCCACATATTGTGGCCATATTTTCTTGCAAAAGCATGCGGTCGGTTTTTTATGGGTGTAGTTGCGTCAATACCATTTTATTTATAATTACATTATGTTACGTATTTAATTATTTATCATGTTTTATTGATGACATCAAGTTTATAGTTTTAGTTATAATATTTCCAAATATTGTTAATTTAAAAAATTCCATAAAACCATACTTCAAAAATCATTTACACGATGTGCTAATTTTATGTTATAAATGACAATTAATTACGGTTTTAAGGTGAGATGAAAAAAAAGTTAATGGCACGAGAGGGATTCGAACCCACGACCTTCGGCTAGATACGCCGCTGCTCTACCACCTCGTGACCTCGAGCCAATCGGACATCAACTCCCCATCTCAACCTCACCTTACGAGTTTTGAAGTTGAAATAAGGCAAAAGGAGGGAAAACTCGTATTTTTTTTCATCACAACTAAAAATCGTAATTAATTGTCATATATTAATTACCACGAAAATCGTGAATTTATGTAATAATTTATAAAGTTTTTAGTTGAAATAAAAAAGTCAGTGTCATGAGCGTGAATCGAACCCACTACCTCTCAGGCACCAACTGTCCATCGCCACCAGGAAGGAACTTGGTCAATTGACCATTAAAACAAAAAAGGTATCAATATTTAATAAGTAAAAGAAGCATCACTTCACTAAAAGATCTAAATCATTAAAAATTCTAACGGATGTAGGTTTGGATGAAGAGTACGTGCCAGTGAGGATCGAAGTCACGATAGTTCAAGTGGCAGAGCAGTGACAAATTGCCCCGAAAATCGTGGGTTCGAATCCCGCTCATGATACTTGTTGTGGCCAACAATATTAAATTAGTTATTTAGATGCCATGGTTTTCAGTTCTTTTTTTTTTTTTTTTTGTAATCCCCTGGTCCATCATTAGATGTTAGGGAGTCTCTCAACATTTTTTTTTTTTGCTAAACTGAACAAATTTTACCTATTTCCGGCCTCTGCCGGTTTTCGCTTCCTCGGGTGCGGACCTCCTTACGACTTTCTTCGTCCGCACCTTAGGGCCGTTCGTGGGTCCCATAAACTCGCCAGGTCAGTCGCATCCGTTGGTAGGTCGCTCAACGGCCGGTGCCGTTGGTCGGGTGGCTACGAAGCTGCGCTCCCGATCCATGTGGCTGCAGGCAATGGAGAGTGAGGACCTCAAGGCCGTTAGGGAAAGGGTGAGGAGCAGCCTCGGCAATTCCTTAATGCCGAGGTCCCTGAGCGTCGCCTTTGTACG
Source organism: Cimex hemipterus (assembly GCA_039619505.1). Classification (NCBI taxonomy): domain Eukaryota; kingdom Metazoa; phylum Arthropoda; class Insecta; order Hemiptera; family Cimicidae; genus Cimex; species Cimex hemipterus. Next base: position 4,310,406 of record CM077112.1, on the reverse strand, counting down.
TCCAGGGATGCATCCTCTTGCCCCCACTACCACACCAGCCGCCAAAAAATTGGGTTTTTGGTGAAGCTGCGTGAGGGCATCCCTTAATACCCCAAAAGTGTCAATACTGCGTTCTCTGTGCGTATGCGTGAACGAAACCTCTTGTTTTGAGAAGTGTCGGTCCGGTGTTCAGTTTGGATAACCCGAAAATTACCAAACCCGTCGTGTTGTCTGCCTTAGACAAAATCCGCCATCGTGAAGGCACTTTATATAACCGCCGCTTGAATCATAAGAGAGACTATATATCCGATCCGCTGACGTCAACTAGACATCAGGTAACAATCTCGTGCTGACAAATTGTGTTCTAGATTGCTCTTCTTATTATTATTGTTTAGCTATATTACTAACCCTACCGCGGATCCGAAATTAAGTCAATCATTTTTCAAAATTGTTCGGTCATTGTACAACACAGAATTTTTAACTCAACCAAGGCCTTACATAAAAACAATAATTAACTGAAAGAAGTAACTTGGTCAATTGATCGTGAAAACATAAATTGATTTTTATGTAAGGTATTGGTTGAAATGAAAAAGTTAGTGCCACGACGGGATTCGAACCCACGATCTTCGGCTTATACTTTACTGTGGCTACTTTGGACAGACGTGGTGGAACTGTGAGAGACAAATCCTTAAAGCTCCTTACTGTCTCACTAACCACTATCCAAAACGACCTCAGCAATCCTTTTATCAGCACACAGACTTGCACCTAAAACATCGAGACCCTTTTTTATTTCAGTTCCTCATGATATGTGTCTCCCATTAGTGTATGTGTAGTGACGGTGTGAAAAAAAAGTATTGTGATCACATTTGTAATATATTCAATTACGAATAATTATTAAATTTAAATGTATATTTGATTTGCAATATCGCGTACCAGAAGAGGACTTACATCGTAGTCTAAGATATGAGTCAAAATCGCATTTATTGAGTAGCGGCCTAATAGACTTTACTACGTCCCCGCATTGAACGGCATGAAGTGACGTATAAGTATTAATTAAAGTAATGTGTTAGTCGGGTGATAATTGCGTAAGTGGAATTGGGAGAGTTCCGCCATTATCTCACCTCGTCAACTTGGGGGTTCCATCTCTGCACGGATGCTGGGTGAACCACTTTAGGATACCCGCGGCCCCTTCTATTAGTGCCCCAGAAGGGTGACAACAGGCACGCCTGGAATCCAGACACCTCAGGAATTCAAATTAAAACCTCACTCAACGGAAAGGACCGTCAGGAATTGCCGTGGATACCTTCCCGCCGTCTTCATTTTCATGCTTCCTCTTGAATTTTTCTCAATTTGTTTATTTGAATTTTTCCCCCGGAAAGCTCCGAATGAAATATTATTTTAAATCCGTACAACATTTCGTTCAAAATATTTTCTCAACAATTTTTTTCTTCTTGATCCAATGGTACAAAAAACACTTAATGATAATAAATCAATATTTTTATTAGATATATTAAAGTCATTACATCTTTAATTTGTTTGTATAAACTAGAAAAAACACGAACACTCTGGGCCAAGGTACGGTCTTGAGAAAAAATCAAATTCAGTTGTTACAAGCATTCGACATATTTTAAGATCATCATCATTGTCTGCATTAATTTCACATAATAAAAACATAAGCATACAAAATGTTTACAGACTGACATATTTGAATTTTTTTTCATGAAGTCTTAACATTGCCAAGGATGTACAAACATTGTTAAATGTAAACAATACTTGTAAATCCCAGGCTCTGAAGATGATCTCAATAAAGATCGAAACGTTGGCACGACAAAGAAAGTGTTTTTCTGAAACCTACATCACACCAGACGCATCTCACGATTTCTAAATAATTATCGATTAACGGTCACAAATCAACACACATTAAAAATTAGAAAAACTTAAAGAAATTTGAAATGGATGTTTTAAATGTTTTACATTTTGATCTACACCCTCCGAAATGCACAATTTCTCATATTAGCTACTGTAACTCGATAGGTTTAGGTTTTTCACGAGCGGAAACAGCGCGTAGGTTTAAAATTACAACAGTGTTAACAAGATGTCAAATAAAATGAAAACACCGTCTTAAAACTATTTTATTCCAGAGATTAATCCCTTAATCGAAGTTGCAATCGTTGATAAATAAGAAAACGCTTACACTATTTCGGTTTCGAACCCAAATTAAAAAACGTTTAACAGATTCATACAACATTTTCCTTTTTTATTTTTTATTATTACTATTAATCTTTCGTAACCAATCCATCAACAACGGTTTTCTCTCATTTGTTCATCTTAGCAAAAGTAATTAAAAATAGACCCAACTAAAAAGGATGTTAAATGGAGTAGGTTTCTCATTATTTGCTTCTAAATATGGAAATAATAGGTTAGCATCACCATTTTTCAACTTAAAAAAAATATTTTCCATGTTCTGGCTACTTAAACGCATATTTCACCAGACTTACATGTTTTTATCAAGTGTTGTGTTTATGTTAACTTATGGGAATGAATTTATTAGCGAAAAGTAAACGTGTTATTAGCTTGTATAGAGTGGGTTCAACCGCACCCCAGGAATATCTACTACTCTAGAGAGTAAAAGCATGATTGCATCAAGTACCGGAAATAAAGAATATGGGTGACTGGAAGCATCCTCGCTTAACTCCTAGAACCCCGTTGAACCGTTCTGAAAGCGTTCCTTCATACGTTTAACATTCCTTTCCTTGGCATTTTATCGGGTTTTACGTAATGCAATATTTTTTCATAACGAGCCAAATTTGTCCACGATCGATCGCGTCAAAAGTCTCAAAATGTATGAAAGCTTGTTTGATAAATTTCTCGTCTATAATATTAGTATTTTAATTATATTTATTAATGAGGTTTATAACGTTCCTTTCGACAGCAGGTTAAATTATTTTAAGAATAATCTTAGGAAACATTTTGCTGGCTACTGTCACCCTCCTTCCAGTAGTTGGATCTCCTTTTTGTGGGATCTTCACTATGAGATATTTGTTTCATTCGTTTGGTACTCTCTCATTATGCCAGATTCGACATAACATGGGGTTAAGGATTTTTGCGTTTTTCTGACGGCCAACTTGTAGTACATCGGATGGAGTCCTGTTGTCTTGCAGTTTTTCAGTTTCCTGATGGCTTCTTCTCTCTTCTCTAGAATATGTCCTTCGATGTTAATGTGAAGCTGTTCGCCTGAGTGGTTTGTCCTAAAACCAGGGGTGACGGATGTTTAGCATTCTTTGTTGAGGATCTTCCTGAAGGTTTCCTCCCATCTTCGAAATTGATGCTGTAAGCAGATTTGGACAGAGCCCGGGTGATGAAATAACGATTTGTTTTGGTCAGTATAATCTTCTGTTTATTTTTCAATCCTGTCATCACCGGGTGACCTTAATTTATGCACCTATTCCCAGTTGGGGATGTGTAAGCACTCTACGATTTATTTTTAAACTAACCCCCTCTTAAAAATACCTGGCTATCTTATAATATAAAAGATTCACGCTCATCTTGAGTGCCACTGAGGGCAGACCCTGTACTCTGTGTGTGATGTTTGGAGGATAAAATTAAGTTATTACCGAGAATTGAGTGCGTCCAACCGCGCCCGGAGGAATATGGAGCATTCTGGAGAGTTGAAGTAACTTATTAGCGCGAATGGAGTGGTTCGACCCCGCCCAGAAGAATTTCTAGTACACAGAGAGTAGAGGTTACTTATTAGCGCGAATGGAGTGCATTTCACCCCGCCTGGAGGAATATCGAGAGAGTAGAAGGGAGTGGATGTGCTCTACCTACATATACACTTAAATATGACTCTTTTGTGATTATTCTTTTGAGCCTATTCTGCAGTTATCAAGGTGCAAACAAAAGACTAGCATTTTAGCATATTAACATAGTTTTGATATGAAAGAAAAGAGACAGCAACAGATCGAGACGCACAATTCGGTATAAGTTGTCAAAACAAAGAAACGGAGGAAAACCAGGACATTAGGAAAGACATGCAGACTGCCGGCGATGACCTCAGCTTTTAGCCCCTAAACATCTCCCATTGTTATTATTATTATTAAATGAGTAATAAAGTAAAGGAGGTAAAGTAAAATTAATTTACTCTCTCGAGTTAAAAATGCAGTAAACAAAATTAGTGGAATCAGCCTGGTATTTTTGTAGGAGGAGGTCGACGTAGTCCGAATGCCTTATTTAATCAAAATTCCAAGGCAAAAAAGAAGCAGAGGCTTCCACGAAACCGCGGAATTAACACTTCCCTCCGGAACGGTGTTTATTTCACAATCTGCGTTGTGGACAATTACAAAGCCTCGGAGAAAATGGTGAGCGACAGACCAGAAATCCAAGAGTTGGAGTCGGAGATGAGTGCCTAGGTGAAGATACAGGTAGACAATGGAATAATCCCTTTATCTCGGCCCTCGCATGGGCCGCCGTCCGGCCGGCGTGAGGATGGATTATCTCTCCTGTCTGCTCCAAGGTGGTGGACAGTAACTCCATTCCCTCCAAGCCGTCATCAACGAAAACACTATTGATTATTAAATTTTCTTGCAATCTTCTTCTTCTTTCTTCTTCAAATTATGTATCGAGTTTATCGATCGTCATGGGACGGATTGGATTTCACATTTTAAAACGTGTCCAATTCGTTTGTTCTTTTCTTCTGAACCTAGAAAATCTTGCCAAGCATTAAATTTTAGAAAAATCAATTCAATCAAAAAGACCACCGCGTACGGTCCATCATCTACAAAACTTGTGAGTCCTGGTTTGAGAATTAATACAATATAATAATCTTGTGAATTAAGATTGTGGTTAGAAAAACAAATAGTGTTTTTATACCAGTGCCGAGCTTTCGACGATATATTTCGTCTCCTTCACGGTCTACAGACAACAATTTTAATTTTATATCCAAATCTAAACGGAAATTGAGAGAGGAGATACAGGCATATGCCATATTAGCCATGACAATCGAAGGCACACCAGAACGGGGCATTGCCGAAGGCAAATTCATCCTGGTACACTGGCGACACCAAATCAGACAAAAGCGTAGGTGTTAGAGTCTTCGAGATGAACCCAAAGATGGACTCTAAACATAGATAAATACGCTTCAGTTTTCCAGTCTGAAATCATATTCTATTGAGCACTGCGCCACTGATACAAAAAGGTTTCACGGAAGATAGCCATCTTCTCTGAATGCTAGACCCGATGCTGATGGGGTTATGCGGTCTGCCCTGGAGTCGCACGGTGCGAGGTGAAGGCAAAAATTATACAGAACTGCATGGAGGCCCTGGTGGAAATCAGCGACACCAATGACCTAACACAGACATGGGTCCTGGTAATGAAAAGTTGACATGTGGTCAAAAGGGAACAACATGGACTCTTCAAAAGTGGGACCGAATAATCATGCCAAGAGGATACATCCTCCTATCGTCTCCTATCGAGCTCAGCCTACGTCTGCCTAAGTGGTACGATCCTTCGCTTCCCCAAGGGTAACACGCCGATCATATGCACAACAATGCAAAGCATACTCGAGTCAGAGAAGCCGATTCACTACCCGCTCCCATTCGCTTACTCGCGCATTCGAGGGACTAGCCAGCGTAATCATCGCGCCTATACGCTGTCGTCCGGTCCACCGTCTCCCGTGAGGACGGGGGTAATAACGCTGGTCATACGCAAGCTTCACGAAGGTTACAAGTAGAAGTCAGCTTCTGTCTAAGCTCTCGCCTTAGGTGTCACCACGTACCACTACTAAGCCAACACGAGTACAGCTTGTAGTTGTGGGCCTCTGGGGGGCCTGGATACCCCCCCCCCTTGAAACGAAGTGCTGGGCGAGGCAGAGGATAGTCAAGAATCCTGAGGCCACCTAAAATGGTACATGGACCGAACATGAGTTCAAACAGAAGAAACAATGTATAAATATTGTCAGGACGAGGGGAAGACCGCTGAGCACATTTTATGTTTCGGTGAAGATATTGTTAGTTGAAGATTCTTGCTACTGGAAGAGGAAAAAACCGCAACCAAAGCGCAGAAGCTGGGCAGTGAGTGATAGATAAAGGAGCCCAACAGATCTAAAAAAATATTAAAATACATAGTGAGCATTTGCTAATGTGGTAGGAACGACGCTATTAAAACTTTTCAAAATTATTTTGGATGCAGTTGTTGAGGGAAAGGGAAAAAATTTGCTATCTCTAATGGTTATTTAATAATCATAGTAACCTTTGTGATAAAGTATTGAAAAAAAAATATAAAAGAATAAAGTGATAATAATTATTAACATGGAGGTACGCAGGTTTTCACCGCAGATCATGAAACGGGTCCGTTTTGTCCCCCTCCTTTGGTCTCTTCACCAACCACTCGCAAATGATGCATGAAATTCGATTTGAATGCTCGCGTGTCCCCATCCATCATACACCAACGAGCCCCACTTCTCTGAATGCCGCGGCAATTATACCGCAATTCCACCACTACGGGCCGACCATCCCCCGCATACAACAAACAAACGGCGATTCTATGGAATTTTCAGATATTTATGTATTGTCAAAGCAGGCAAACAATTAATCCCTTTTCATCTCTCTTTGAAGTCGTGGTGTTAAATTTTACCCCCGGCATTTTTGTTTTCCGTCAGCTAGCCGGACGATACCACGATTGTGAATGCGCAATTACCTCCGACACTTAAACTCTCCGGATCGATTCGAGTTTGTGGGTTTTAATTCAACAAACGGCAAATGAATACCTATGACCTCTTCAATAATTTATTACAGGGCAATTTCCCGGGATTTACCATTCATCTATAATACGCGCCCATAAATTAAAAAATCGTCATCAAGTCGAAAAAGTTTTTAAACTGCAATAAAATATACAAGTACTCAAACAAAGATTCTGTTGTGATTTTTATACAGGGTGTCTTTTTTAGACGGCTCGGCTGACTTTCTGTTGAACCAATGACGCTATTTATTTTAAAAAAAAACATGGTTACTATTATTTTCTAGTTACAAATTTTTACATTTTTGAAGAAAAATTATACACGGTACCTCAAGCCAATTCAACCTTAAAATTTCAAAACGACCCTGTACATCCCAGCTTATCAAGTTATCACGCCGACTCAATGATGCAAGCGGTCAAATAATGACAAAGTTTGAATTTTTTTAAATTTTCTCTACAGCAGAGATTATATCAATCCGGTGTTTGGGGGGGGAAGCCCATTTGTAAGTCGGGTTCGAATGCAGGACCATGGATTCGAACCCGGGACGTTTACAGTGATGAGCGCCGTGTCAACGCCTAAACCGACGCCCCATTTTACCTTTCCCTGTAGAAAAGTTTTACAGGGTACCTCAGGCCCAGTTCATCTTCCAAATTTTAAATACGTTCCTATACAACCTAATAATGATTTTAGAGGATTTTTTAACGCTGAAAACAATGGTACAACCGACTTATAAATTGGTCAAATAATGACAAGACTATGTCAAAAAAATCTAATTTAGTTCGTTTCGTTGTAAATTCTAATAATTTGCTCCTTCGCTAAATTAAACATTAATTGCCTTTACTGGCTACATTCTGTCATTGTTGGTCAAAACTTCCATTATGAGAGTAAATTTTAATTCCTAGAAGTAAATAAATTTTACAGTAGTAAATTAGGCAATGAAGATTAATGAAATTAAACATTAATGCCTTTATTTAGATATCGTGAGATGCGGTCTCGAGTGATGTAGGTTTCAGACAAACATTTTCTTTATCGTGCTAACGTTTCGACCTTTATTGAGACCATCTTCAGGGCTCAAAGTGTTTGTCTTATGTGTACTTGTGCCGTTATTGCGTGTCGTGTTGAGAGTGATCGTCAAACACTTTGAGCTCTAAAGATGATCTCAACAAAGCTCGAAACGTGGCACGATGAAGAAAATGTTTCGTATCGAATTTCACGAAATCTGAATAATTATCGATTAATTAACACTAATCTCTACACATTAATGCCTTTACTGTTTATTTTGTCATTGTTTGTCAAACTCGCATTATACGAGTAAATCTTAATTCCTGGAAGTAAATAAAATTTACAATATTAATTATTCATTACATTCAGTATCTCATTCAAAATTTGAAAAAAACTTTATTTCGACCAGTAGCTTAATATTTAACTGTGTCATCGCAAAAATCCGAATTCCTCTTTCCGAAACGTTGAAAGGATTTTAGGTTTTTCAAAAAATAAAATTTGAGATGTACTACGGAATTACAATTTTAAGCCGAATCGCTTTTACCTTGTCCACGGACTTTGATTGTCACTAAGATTCCTAGCGCAAATTTCGATTTTGGAGGCTGAAGAAAAGATTCTTCCATAGATTCTATGAACTGATGAGTTCAAGTTCACCTCTAATGACTTACAAAACCGTTGGAATTTTGGAACGTGAGCAGAGAAAAATTCAAAAAATCCAAAAAATTAGTATTCTTGTCATCTGGCGGTTCACAGTAGAAACTTTAATTAATTCAATTTTTACAAAATAATTCAAATGGTGCTCAGTTCTTCAATGTTTTGAGGGATGTTTTATCAATACTACAAAATATTGTTTCTCATCAACAACGGAAAAAATTGATAGAACAACCGTTCGAATTTTCTTTTTTTTTGCCGTTTTCAAATGTCCTGTAAACAAGATTGGATTCTCAGCGGCTTATGAAGTGGCCACTTGGAGCTGTTTAGCGAAGTGATACGTGCTTTACTTATTAAATACTAATCCATTTCTGTTTTGGTGGACAATTGACCAAGAAATCCTCACAGTTCCACTACGTCAGTCCCAAGTAGTCGCATTACAGACATAAGCCGAAGGTCGTGGGTTCGAATCCCGTCGTGACACCAACTTTTTCATTTCAATCAATACATTACATAAAAATCCATTTATGTTTGAGTGGTCAATTGATCAAGTTTTTTTCAATTAATTATTCTTTCTACGTAAGGTCTTGGTTGAGATAAAATCCTTGTTTCGAATCCCGCTCATGACAATGACTTTTTTTTTATCTCAACCAAGACTTTACATATAAAAAAATAATTAATTGAAAGGAGTAAATTTGCCAATTGACCACTAAAACGTAAATGGATTTTAGTTCATGTTCAATTTTACAAGAGTGAGGAACTGCAACATTCAAGGTTCAAACTAGATTTTCGTCATGTTTTTGTGCACGAAGCTAAGCCCACATCAGTAAGTTTGGGGAGAGGGGAAACATTTGCAAATGCACAGTGCAGCGATCGTTTCAGAGATTTTGTCTCGGATATTTGATTTCGAAGAGATGGAAGATTGTGGTAGGCCTTCCGTTATAGATGACTAAATAAAAACGTTGATTGAAGAAAATAAAACAACATGGAACATCCGGAGAAAATTTTCAAAACGTGCATTATTTTCAATAATTTCGTGGTCCGCTCGACCAATTAATATATTACAATTAATTAAGGTTTTTAGTTGAGATCAAAAAGTTATTGGAACGAGCGGGATTCGAACTCACGACCTTCAGATAGAAATGCACTGCTCTACCACTTGAGCTATCGTGACTTCCATCTACTAGGACACTTTCTGCCCATCTCTACCACCATCTTTTGAATTTTTCCTCCTTTTTGCCATTTTTCACCCGTATCTAGCCGAAAATCAAATCCAGTTCGTGCCATTGACATTTTTAGCTCAACTAAGAGCCTTAATTACCTGCATTAGTTTTGCACCAGCCAAATATATGCAACTTATTGCGCTTCACATAGATTCTTGCTCTATTACCAAAAAAAAGTTCTTCGATCAAGATTTGTTTAGTCCCATTGATCAAATTCAACAGGTGTCTTTCAGAGTTTATAATAAATAAATCCCTTTATTTTCCATCCATTTTCCCAGGTGCCTCGTTAAATTAATGAACCTTTAAACATTTTCCAAATAGATTCCTGGTAAATCTGGTTTAAGAATATTTGACATCTTTGTTAAAGTGAAATCGTACCGTTGAAGGTATGAGGCGGTTTAGAGAGAGGCGAGGCCGTGCGAGGACTTTGAATCGTGAGCATAATGCCGGTGTGAGAACATTAGCTTTCCCTCCGGCCTCTTTCCAATACTCAGCGACCCTACGAGCACACAGTCGTCTCTGATGGGAAAAGTTTCCTCACGCTTTCCTTACTCCGCCGCGAGTGGGCTGGGTGAAATATTGTCTATAGTCTTTCTTAGAGTTTTCCCACTGTGTAGGCGCCCTGTGCGATGACTTTCTCCTACGGCCCCAATTGATTTCCTACTTCAAGCCCAAAGACAACCCTGTCCCTTTCCCCTCGTCATTTTCTCTAAATGTATCTGGATAGCCAGTCCTTCATTCGTAGAGATACAATAAATTAACGGAATTCCGGAAAAATTTTTGCTAAGTGTTAAATGGAAAGGAGAATATTTCCAGATTATTTGGTCACTACCGATCATTTTTGGCCTATGACAAATGTTTCGGCCTTTCGCCGACTTCAGAGCTGTTCGCCTTGCTTTCTCTTACATTTACTATTTAAATTTACATTGATTTTCATTTTATAAAGTATCAAAACTCATCGCATTCGTAACCAGATAGTTTTGCAAAAAATACAACGGTTGGCCCTTCATTCCTAACCTAGAGGAGAGCCATTTCTAAGGACCATGATTGCTTATGATGAAGGGGTGGCAAGAAATTAAAAAAACCTCTTTTAAGATCGTACATGGATTTGGAGGAGGGCCTCGGAAATGCATTTCGGAAGAGTAAGCAAGTGGTCAAGTAGACAAAAAAAAAATAACTCATCCAACTTTAAAATTGATAAACTTACAAACTATGGATGAGGGCATTGAAGTAGGGTAGCTTTGAAAGTATATTTAAAACTGCAAATAACAAACGTTTCAATATATATTTATTGCCTTACTGACAGTCTAGTTACACTATAATTGGATTCGTATTTAAATTATTAGATGTCAGTCAAATATTTTCTTTTTACTTATTGGTAAGAAAAATAAAAGCAAAAAACGACTATTTGATTAGACCTAACAACTGCTACCCACTCCCATAGGCGGACCCTAGACGATCAATTATATTGCACAATATTACGAATTGTGCAATTTTTAGCTGATTGGTGTTAGTATGTAGTGTGCTTAACGATTGAAAAATAAAAAATTTTGTAGCATCATATTTATTCACAGCAGCGTTTAGAGATGATATTGCGCAATTTGTTGAC
>CM077112.1:4286900-4299199 GCA_039619505.1 Cimex hemipterus | reverse complement strand
TACGATATCTATTCACAACAGCGTTTAGGATTAATATTGCGCAATATTTTTACAGTTTAGTGTGAGTATTGAAGTTTGCTCAATGATTGAACAGAAGTTTGAGCGCATTTAATCTTAATAATACGATATTTATTCACAGCAGCGTTTAGGATAATATTGCTCATTATTTTTGCTGTTTATTGTGAGTATTGAAGTTTGATTAATGATTGTACAAATATTTAACCGGGTTTATTTTTTTAGCACGATATTTAACCATTGCACTATGTAAGGTTAATATTGTGCAATATCTTTTAGTCTATTCTTAGCGTTCATAAAAATTGGGATCAAAATATCATTCACTGAAAGTATGAATTGTGTAGTAAAAGTATTGTGTAATGTTATCGAAGTAGGGTCCGGCTTAGATCGAATAAGGTAAGCAGTAATATAACATGCCTACATCATCACTTTTCTCTATATTACACAGTTTAACAGTATTAACAAGGTTAACGCAAGGCTCGTTTTTGGCTCGATAAAAAGATACAACAGTCGCCTTGACCGAAAATATCGTTTCGAAATGAAATATTTCCCAGAAATAGCAAATGAAATTAATCTGGAGAAGAATTAATAAGGATTAATGCTTTGAACTAGGAAACAGGAAGTAATTGAATGTGTCGAAGGTCAAAACACAAAAATGTCCGAATCCAATTTGTAACGGGATTGAATCGTAAAGCACACAGGATGGACATTCTCCCATACTGGAATCAAGATTAATTGAACGGATTCGACGCTTTCGAGGGATGAAAATTTTTCTTTCGTACCGTCTCTTATTATTTAAAGCTGTGGTTCAGGAGGAAATATCGCGTTGATTTACAAACGAGGCGTTGAGATAAAAATGGGGGTTTCGTAAAAAATTCAAACCGGCATCCTCGGCATCACGTGGAAAGCAGTGCGATCTATACGTGTGAACTGCCTTTCCTTTTTGATATGGTGGCGTGATTTGGCGGACCCTACTCAATTTTTTATCGTAGAACCAATGCCACCCTTATACGTAGGAAATCTTCCCCCCTTATACAATCTCCGGCTCATAAATACATTGAAACAATTTTTTTACAGATCCATTTTTCCCTGAAATACAAATATTTTTTAGCATGCAAAATGTACGCGTAAGAGGATTTTATAAACAAAATATACTTTAAAGCGCAATCCCCATATCGCGTACTGTTAAGAGAAACAAGATTATGAACTATCAAGAATAAAACAGAAGAATTTCGAGCAAACCCGATTTGTTGAAAAGGAAATTTAAATTTCATGTTAAATTAAAAAATAAACAAACATTTAAGTAGTAATAAAAAAGGTATAAATATAAAATACATTAAATAAAATGAAAGATTTAATGGAATGAAAACTCAATATGAAGTCAGCGATTTTTGTAAAAATAAATACATAAATATTTATGTATTTAAATTTATATAAATGTGCACGTAACGAAAATAGATTTAAAGTATGAATATTTCAGTTAGTTTTCTATTAGAATGTAGAAAATGGTGAGGTTTCTGCGCTGTTTTTGCCCGTATATTGGCAACACTGTTTTATTTGGCGCCAATCCAATTCTCTATCACTAAATTCACGGGATCCCACTAACCTCTTAACAAACTATCTAAATTTTGTTTTTCTCTAAGACAATTTTAAGCCTTTTTATATTTATTTCTACATTTTTTCTACATGTTCCTTATGGTATAAATTACGAGTAGACGATGGGATTCGGTCCGGAAATCGGTGAACTCATGTTGAACCTGCACACGGCCACTTACTGGAATTCCTCACTGAAGATGGTGCAATGCTCAAATGCGTTTGAATATCTCAAACAAAAAAGCCGAGACTGAAGATAGACCCAGTAACTGGTCGTGTAACTGTTCATAATTATTAACTGAGAAATTATTATTAGAAAGTTTCATATTTATAAATTTTGGAGGGAATTGAGAAATATTTTAAGTAGTCCTTTCTCAAGAAGTGTTCCATGGAATCTCCCTTTTTTCCCCGACGACCATACGTATGTTCCAGTAAGCTGCGGTCGGCTGCGGTTTTGCCTAGATACTCCGTGGCATTGATATGACGGCTATACTGACAGCCTGGAACCGATGGAGATAAGCCAAGAACTTTCCAAGTCCTCCATGGTAAAGTTAATCTCTATTCATTGATTGCTTTTTATTTAATACCGCTCTAAAATATAATTTGGGGCATATGCTGAATAAAATATCTATTTTCTCCATTGATGCATCTTTCGCTTTTTGAACAACTTGGTCATTTCCGGAGATACCTATGTGCGCTTTTAACCAAAAAAACGACCCATGACGTCCAAGCGCTACCATCGCCACAATTCTTCAATTACGTGGTCGTGATTTGTTTTTATTCTTTAGGGGGTCTAATGTCTAATCCTTGCTGTGTGTGAAGAACGAAGAATTTAATGTGGGATTGTCAGCGATCAGGAGTGCATCTCTCTCCCTCCAGGCTTTTGACTACTGCTAATTCCTCGGCTTGATTATTGGAACAAAACCGCCTAAACGAAATTGTTCCGTTCCAAAACCGTTCCCAGAGATCTTCTTCACGTAAACTACGAACGCTAATCCATCATTACTTCGTATTAATTCAGAAATCGTGAGAAGAGGTCTGGTGTGATGTAGGTATCAGAAAAACTTTTTTTTTCCGTCGTGCCAACGTTTCGATCTTTATTGAGATTATCTTCAGGCTCAAAGTGTTTGTCTTCTGCGTAATCGTGCCATTCTGGCGTGTCGTGTTGAGCGTGCCAATGGCACAATTACACAGAAGCTTTTTGAGCTCTGAAGATGATGTCAATAAAGCTCGAAACGTTGGCACGATAAAGAAAATGTTTTTCTGAAACATAAATCACACCAGACCGCATCTCACGATTTCTGAATAATTATCGAATAACCTTCACTAATCTCAATACATTACTTCCTGTTTCGCTGCCACCAGAATAAACCTTATTACAACATTAAACCGTTATAATCACTTAATGGCTAATGCAGAAACACCAACAAAAAAGACAGATGTCTTGTCCCACTCTGACCAGACTCTCTTTTGCATTGATATCGTTTACAAGTGATTTAAGGATCTTTTTCTTCTGAGTCGATATTTGTTACCTTTTCAATTGATAATCGATACAAATTTGAATAAAAATGGATTTTTCACTTTGAAAGATGTAAAGCGCACAAAGTGAAACTAACGGACCGAAGCCCTAGAAATGCCGACGCGTAGGCATTTATTCATAGCACTATTGGCTAATTTATAAATTGGCATGATAACATGACAGCGTACAGCTCAACAGAGTCCCCTGGGGGTTAAAGCACAACTCGTCCCCTGTATAGTCAATGGCTTTAATTTCTGGACATTTCGCTCGTTAACATTTGCGCTATATTTCCTTGTTATTTATTTCCTTGTAATTATGATTACACATTCGTCGTAAATTCTGAAAATTATGCAACTGAGTTTCATTACCGTTTAATTACAATAAATTGTGATTAGGTGAAAAATAATACTCGGCCGTTTTGAAGCAGATAAAAATATTTCTTCTTTTAAATAAACGTAAAATTATTGCTCACATAACCTAATCGAAAAAACGTATTATTGTTCTATTCCAAAATTCCCTCTATCAAATTGATGTTAATTCACGAATAACCTGGAATACCAATCAAAAATCTCGATATGATCTGGATGGAAGAACAAATTGTGTTATCTCCTAAGCTTTCCATCTGTTTTAAAGTCATCATCAGGGCAAAACCATCTTAAAGTTGTTTACAAGTATAATACAGTTTTTAATAAATGATTGCCGCAGTGATGGATATCGAGGTCGAGTAAAACCGCTGCTGCAACTGTTTGTCGTCGGGAACGTTCGAAAGAGGCTTTACAAAAAAAAAAACAACAAAGAAAAGATCGATTATTAAAATATTTATTTGCAAAATTCGATTGTAAACACAAATGGGAAATTTTATCTGTGTTTTAGTTACCTCTAATTCTTTAAAACGATCTAATTTTTTTCTAAGATAATCAATGAAGGATTTCTATTTGATAGTTAAAAATTTTAAGGGTGACCACTTTTTTGCTTTCCAAGTGGGTTGAAATTATTCAGAGATCGTGGGATGCGGTCCGGTGTGATTTAGATTTCACAAAAACATTTTCTTTATCGTGCCAACGTTTCGAGCTTTATTAAAATCATCTGCAGGGCTCAAAGTGTTTGTCTTCTGATTCCAGTGACTGGCACTCCTCTACACGACACGGAAGAATGAAACTAGTACACAGAAAACAAACACTTCTGTAGAGAGTGAGTAACAAGCACTTTGAGCCCTGAAGATGATCTTAATAAAGGCCGAAACGTTGGCACGATAAAGAAAATGTTTTTCTCTAACCTAACCGCATCTCACGATCTGTGAATAATTATCGATTACGGTAACTAAACACCATTACGCACGTAGTTTGAAATGCAGAACAAAATACGAGTGCCCATATTTTTTATTTTTGAGCGTATTAATATTTTATCACTCCCACCTTGAAAAATGAAAAGTCTGATAAGACCATGTGCTACGTGCAGACGCTAAGGAAACTCATTAACTTTCTGAAGAGCTGTCCCCGAATGATTAAACAAAGGTTTGAGCGATGTAAATTAATATTGCGCAATATTTTTCGTTTTTGTAAAGGACGAAGGCGACCAATGCGTTTTTTATCGACAAAATACCGAAGAAACCGTCAAAAATTAAAGAAACGTAATTCATAGTTGTTTTTGTCTTAACCATTCTTTCAACCTGCGGTGTTTTCGTTTTTGCATTTAACCACCAACGCTATAGCTGCAGCCAAATCTTGGACTGACATCTTGCAACTTGAGGTCTTTGAGCGTATTAATATTTTATCATGGGATGTTTATAATGAACGGTATAAAAGCGACACTAAAACGCACGAAGATAATTAAATGGGTAGTTAAGAACTAAAGTTTTGTAACATTTCCAGCAGTATTAAGGTCAAAATAATGGGAGGCGAGATATTAACAATACCTACCCACAAGTCTGCCGTACCTCTGGAACATCCGTTCCACGTCAGTTTTGCTGCATTGGAAAGTGTTCAAGTTGCCGACGAATACGCGCGAATTGACGGCCTGGGGGTCTTGCGAGTTGGTCTGGTTTCCCACTTTGCTCATCTTCATCCTGAAAAAAGAACATAAGAAATTAGAGAAAATGGGCCCATTAGGGTGTGGTGGCAAAGTCCGGATTCGGCCGGCTAGCAAGGCGGCCAGTTAATCCAATAAATCTTTAGTCCATTACCGTCGACTAACTATTCCAAGCCGCATTAGCAGATCTAAATCTCTTATTCAATTTTCTAGACGGAAAGTATCGGAAAACAGGGTCGAAACTACAGCGGTAATCATATTGTCACAACTAAATATATTATTGTTTTTAACTAATTTCTTTTATTTTAATTTCAAAAACACATTATACAAGTTGTGCATTATTGATATACAATCTGACTATAAAAGTATTATGGGAAATGAACAAAATTATTGCCTTTGGGCAATTTTTGTTATTTTTTAAAATTATTTATTAAGTAAGGAATTGTCGTTTAAATTTGTTCTGAAAGACCCGATTTTAAATACTTACTTCATCCCCTAATAAAAGATATACTCAAAATTAAAAATCTGGTGGAAGAACCAACCCTTTTCATTACGTGCAGTACCTTCATGGAGAGATGTGGAAGAAAGGGGGGAGGGCCCGGAAACAAATTCAAATACCATGTTTTTATTATTCCGCTCCAGGGTGGATTTAATCGGCAGTGTATGGGAGAAGAGGGTTTTCGGGTAGAAGCCTGGCCCTTTGTTTTGACGCCCATTGTACAAAAAGTTTTGTTTTAATCCTCTTCCGGAGCCAAATAGCGAAACGTTCAAACCTTTCCCCGACAAGATAACGATTAATTTATTACTATTCGACCAAATCATAACGACATTGGACTTAATATTGGTAGATTTTGCATTCAACATTCTGTTAGTTAATCATTAAACTATCTTATATAGCTCTTCGAATTGATATAATTACGTTTTTAATAGATGATTTCAAATTTCTGTGAATATCTACTCAGTTCCAAGGGTTTACCAAAACAACCTGAATATTGTTTTGTTCTTGAAATAGATCGAAAGCTTGGCAGTAACAATAACAATTGATAAGTAAAAAAAAGGTTTAACGAAATCATCCGAATATTAAAGTTTGATTAGAATTAAATGGATTTTTGATATTTTTGTCACTTAGAAGGTCCCTAGACGATCAATTATATTGCACAATTTTACGAATTGCGCAACTTTTGGGCTGTTTAGTGTAAGTATTGAAGCGGGGGGATTTAATAAGAATGGTACATTATGCTCGGGAGTGGTTAGCAACTTGATAAGTCGAGCCTAGAGTTCTCGAGCATACCCTTTCTCACTACAGATCCTTAAGACCTTTCCTAAACCTTGATGTAAGGGGTATCCAGACAAAGCATGTTGTATTCTTGAGAGTGTGGTGAAGCATTCTCTAAAGCACAAGGTGTATTCGCGTGTTGGCTATATGACAGCTGGTGCTAGATCAGTACCACAGATGGGTTATGGTACCAGATCCCGTCAATAAAACAAGGAGTGGGTACATAACCGACTGGAACCACGGGGTAGAGCAATGTTCCAAGTTGAACAGGGCGCACTACGTGGGATGGAATCGTAGTGGCTTAGTGGTGAGATTCTTGGCGGGTACTTAGAGTTGAGCCTGTTATTGAGGGGTTTTCGGCTTCCTTCAGCGAAAATAGTGTTTTAGGAGTGGTCCCGAAGATCTTACTCTAGAGCGCCCACCCGAAAATTTACGTGATACATTTCAGTACAAAATGGCTGGTTGACCAATACTGTGGGGACACGGTCGGCCGTGAATTTTGGCTCACCATTGGCAAGAGGGAGCAGTTAGTCCGTAGGCCGGGGAGGCTTCTACATCGAACTTTACGAGGGTTACAAGATGTGCGTCGCTCCTATCTTGAGAAATTAAAAGTGCTAGGTGCAGACGATAAAGAACCTCATTGTCTTTCTGAAGATCCCCAAAGAGAACCAAATGATTAAACAAAAGTTTGAGCGATTTTAATTTGTATTGCATTGTGTAAATTAATATTGCGCAATATTTTCAATGTATGTCTAGAATTCAAAGGAAAGAACGACTGATGCGTTTTTAACGACAAAATTCCGAAGAAACCGTCAAAAATGAAGGAAACATTCATTGGTTTTTTTGTCTTATCTTGAACCACTCTGCGGTGTTTTCGTTTTTACATTTACGCACCAACGCGATAGCTGCAGCCAAATCTTGGACCGGCATCTTGCAACACCAGGCCTTGCTCACGCAAAAACATTGCCACTTATCGGCCGGTCAATATTACTGATAAATTGTAGCCATGATAGCATCAAATAATCTTGTACAATAAAATTATTGCGCAATATTTTTTGTAGATTTCGAAGTCCGCCTTTCAGATAAATGAACAAACTATCGATTAAACTCTAAAAAATCTCTCCGTCTAATCTATATTAATATTTGTACAAAAGACTATATAATAATGAGATTATAATAAGCAGACCGAGCTGCGAAACAAGCTGCAACGAAGTCGCATGACACGGAGACTCCTGAGAACCCATCGGACGGCAAAAAATTTTTTAAGAAATGATGTGTGGTGTTTAGTGATCGTTACTTAAAGATTATATGGAGGCCGTGAGATGCGGTCTGGTGTGATGTAGGTTTCAGAAAAACATTTTCTTTATCGTGCCAACGTTTTGATCATTATTCAGGTCTCAAAATGTTTGTTTTGTGCGTAATTGTATCATTGTTGCGTGGCGTGTCTCGGCAATCTCAACACACAATTACTCAGAAAACGAACACTTTGATCCCTGAAGATGATCTCAATAAAGCTCGAAACATGTCACGATAAAGAAAACGATTTTTTTTAACTTTCGCCACACCGAATCGTATCTCACGACCGCCAATTAATAATTTAATAAGTATGTTTGGTAGGTTACCAAAACCGCTGCGATTTTAGGATTTAGACTGCCAGTCAGAGGCAACGGCCATATAAAAAAGCCCAGTATCCTGCTACCGATTTATTTAGGGTCATGTTGTATAAATGTATGTATTTATGTGTGATATTATGTATGTATGGGTGGGTAGGTTTTTACACTGCACCATCGGACCCAACAGCCAAGGTTATATATCCATAACCGACCTGAATGTTCATCATGTTACTCAAGTAGCTCAATATCGCAAAAAAAGATTACACTCCAAACTATCCCACCATCTGAACCATAACAATCCTCACTGTTGACTGAATCGTCGGTAGCCTCACGACAAGGCCACTACTTGACATCGACCTCCTAAGATGGAGGTCATCTCACTGATCATATTGATTTAATAACGTCTTCCATCACAGGATGGTCGGATTTATTTCCATCTCATTGTATACATGTATGTATAATGTTTTCCTTATTGCATCGAACGAATGCAGTTTTTTAAAAAAATATACGTATTTTGAATTTTGCGTAGTTGCTAGGTAACGGCTAAACTGCAATGGATGCCGAGGAATTCTAGAATTGGTAAATGGGAATGAGATATGAAATTCTGCGAATAGAATGCACAGGAATATCACCCCGGTTATTACCTTATAAGAATGTTAGATTTACGAGAGGAAAAGATTGGTCGATTGATTCCCGGACGGCGTTTTGATAATGATCTCGGCACGAACACGTTTCTGATAAACCTTCAACCACCTTCACCCCAAGATATCTATTCGCAAAACACATAAATTGAAAATTAAACTTTTGAACTTTACTGTTATAGATATGTCAAAATGCCAAAAAATTACCAATAAAATTAAATGAACACGTATTTGTAATATATTAACTGACAGGCAGAAAAGTCCACTCAATTGGTTTTCTTCATTTTCTCGATTAAAGAAAATTCTGTCTTTAATCTGTCTCATTGATTTTATTAGTAAATATTAGTTTATACTATGCCTTAAATTCGGAATCGGGGGCCGCGGTAGCCGAGTGGTTAGCGTGAGAGACTCTAGGCTAGTAGACGCGGGTTCGATTCCCGCCATCGCCTCTGGCCCTTTTTTCACGATTTCCCCAAAAATACGAATAACGGAATAAATATATACAGCAGTCTAGATATGCTTAGTTCATGAGGCCATAAAATTAAAAAAAAAATTTTTTAATTTTTTAAATTCGGAATCGGAATCATTAATTCAAAACAAGGTTAAAGTATTTTTCAACGTTTACCTTTTACGTAATTAAAACAGTTAAGCAATACACTGTTTTGTTTTCATCTTTGTTTTCTTAATTTCAATTTTTATACTTGAGAATGCCACATAGTGCTGGGGATGTCGCACAAATGGTATGGCACTTACTGATGATGAACGTTCCATCAGGTGTGCCGTTATTACCATGGGATTTACCTACGAAACTCTGCGACGTTATATGTTTACGAGGTCTTTCCATAGAAGGCCCAGTTCTGGACGCGCTAGGGTAATAGAAGCATAGGATGAACTTTTTATTGACTTCGACCAATTTTTCGAAGCCGGCACTTTACTGTGCTCCAGTAGCTCCAGGAAGTTCGAGATGTCCAAATTTCATGAACGTTCTGCTCGAAAAAGATTAAATCAGTAAGGACTGATGGCGTTTGGCCGTAAGATGACCACATTTGACCAAAACGAAGGAGTTGCACGGCTAGCATTTGCTCGAGAACAGCCACTGGTCTTTGGAATTTTGTTCTGCTGTACTTTTTACAGAAGAGTGTAGATTCGCTTTAAGATCTCGAGATAGGAGAAATCGAAATGAAAGTTTGGCACATCATGCACTATCGATGAAATCGGCGACAGTCCTCTTCTAACATTTTACAAACGTGCCTCCAACAGCATAATATCTGCGTCTTAGCCTGGCTCCCTACATTCTTGAACCCTATCGAACATTTTTGTGATAACCTCGATAAACGACGCACGTCCGTCACTTCCTGATACACTCCACTATCTTGAAAATCCCTAGCAAAGAGACATTTCCAGGCTGGTAGAAAGTATGCCGAGGTATATTCGAAATGTAAGGCAAGAGGAGGAAATACGCCATGTTGATATGTTAATTAAAAATCTAAAAGAAATTTTCATCTGCCCGTCTTTTTTTTTCATTTTCCTTAATATTTTACGTTTTGTTACTTTTTTAGAAAAAGATTCAATCATTAGACGTTTAAACGTTAAAAAACGTAGAACTTCGATTAATATATACAACTATATACAAATCATGTTATACTACTAGTGGTAGGGAATTTTTTGCCTGTCAGTCTATATCGAAGTCACGATAGCTCAATTGGTTAGAGAAGAGGCGTACTTTGCCGAAGTTCGTGAGTTCGAATCCCACTCGTGACTCTTGATTTTTGATCTCAACTAAGACCTTTTATTAAAATTATTCATAATAATGGCTAAGTCAATAAATAACACAAAATTTAACACTTTGAATGACTAAATATATTTAAAACAATACGGAATAAATATGTAATTAGAAATATTTAGAAATTTTACTCATCCACTCTATAAAAATTCTGTATTACCATATGGAATTTTTTTTAGAAAAATCACTCAAGAATTGGATTTTAATATTATACAGCAAGAAATTTAATATCTTTAAATTTGCCGTTAAATTAATTTCGATGGTACTTTCTTTTAGGAAAATACATAAAAACCCGACGAAATTAACATTAGCCAAGCTTAATGTTTGATTTGGAACGGAGTCTCAATGGAAATATTAGTTCATTTAGCTAAATATGCAGGAAGGCGCATTTTATGCGTGCCTAGGTGCAAGTTGCCGTTGCGCAACGGTTCTACCTACGCGAAAATAGTAGAAGTCGGTCGTCTGGAAAAGCCTAAACTGGACGATTATTCGACGGGACAGTTGTTTCTTCACCGCGTTTTCGGTTACCGTGGAGTAGTCCTTTTTCCGTGGAGTGCGAGGATTTTCGAACACGAGAGCGGCCAGCACGAGAAGATATTGGAAGGGATTGCGAGTCAAGAAAAACGGGAGTTTAAGGGACGATCTCTGACTTATTACCAGGTGTTGATAGACTCCCGCGACTGTCCTCACATCCGGGCCCAGACGGAGGCCGTCACGTTTCTGGGAAGCCAGGAGGGCAACAGGAGCCTCTACGCCATACCCGGTCTTGATTACGTGGCGCACGACGACATGATCCCGTACACGACCACCGAAAGGCATCCGGTACAACACGAACTGTTCGAAAAATTTTTGGTCCACAACCCGACCAAAGATCCACCTTTCGCGGCCAACGACACTTTATTAGCATGGCAAAAGAAGAACCATCCTTGGTTAGAGCTGTCCGACGTTCATAAAGAAACGACAGAAAATGTCAGAATCACGGTCATACCGTTTTATATGGGCTCCAGAGCTGACAGCCAGGGCACTCGGATCTACTGGTGGCGGTACTGCATCCGACTGGAAAATATGGGACCGAAGTCGATTCATTTACGGGAAAGACAATGGTGTATCTTCAGCTTGACCGGGACATTGGAAACAATAAGGGGAAAAGGGGTCGCAGGCCAAGAGCCCAATCTCTCGAAATCTAATCCTGCCTTTCAGTACAGCAGTCATGTCAGCCTCCGCGCTTCCAGAGGTCACATGTGGGGCTTGTTTAGAATGGAGCGAGACGACGGCTACCTTTTCGACTGCAAGATACCTCCGTTTTCCTTAGAAAGCAAAGAATTTGAAAACAATCCTAATCCTCCGTCCGTCCCTTCCTCCATCTAAAGTTAATGTACTACTTCCAATTTGACGACTTTCAAAATTGTAGAAATATAACATTTTTCGACATCTTGCTCATAGCTTTTTTCTGTATTACTAGTAAGTATTATGTACAACACACATACAAAAATAATTTTTTTAATAAATAAAAAATATTAAACATCAAACAGTAAAGCACATGTTTTCACACATTTTTTCTTTGCTACAACGCGCGTTTGGCGCAATAAGTAACAATTTCAAACTACATCTGTTCACATTAAAACGCAAAGTTACAATTATGTTATGAATAAGATACATAATCATACATCGACGAAATGACCAAAATTTTGATTTTGTAATTATAAACAGGATATTTTATGCTATCTTCAGATTGCGCGAGCAAAGAAATCATTAAAATTCAGTGCGAAAATTTGGTGTTCATCTTTAAAATGCAAGTCTTTAAGGGAAAAGAGAATCGTCATTCTTCTAA
>CM077112.1:4262649-4281900 GCA_039619505.1 Cimex hemipterus | reverse complement strand
GAGAGAGAGAGAGAGAGTGATAGGCAGAGAGAAAGACAGTGAGAAAGGCAGCGAGAAAGAGAGAGAGAGAATAAAAGAAAGAATGAGGGAGTAAGAGAGAGAAGAAGAGGGAGAGAAAGAGAGAAATAAATAGAGAGTATGAGTAATTGAGGGAGAAAAAGAGAGAGTGGGAGAAAGAAAGAAAGCGAGAGAGAGAGAGAGAGAGAGGGAGAGAGAGAGAGAGAGAGAGAGAGAAAGGCAATGAGAAAGAGAGATTAAAAGTCAACAGTTAATATTTAAGCTAATGTATTCGAGAAAAAAAATGAAATAACGGTTTATTCGATTAGTAATTAATATATGAAATAAACCATTCAAATTCATTATTAGTCGTCGTTGGTTCCGTGATTGCTGAAAATGAGAAAAGCGCAATTACGGGGAAGCGAATCGAATAATTGTAACTCAAAGTCAAACAATAATTAGAATTCGTGCGCCGAAACGTTTAACTAGAAACTAAAAAGGGGAATCACCTATAGGGAAATGAAAATATAAAACAGGCTTTATTTACTATTTTATACATAATTTCATTTCCGTAATCCTCGGAATTGAGGCGAATTAGGCTCGGAGATGATTGGGAACCGTGAGGCATAAATCATTAGAGCGGCAATCGCACCCTCCCCCCCTCATCCGATAAACGGCATTTTCCAATTACTATTTTCAACACGGGGAAAGTAACGAAGAGGGAAAAAGTTCGAGAGTTTTACGTGAGGTAAGACAAACTTGATTAAAGGGTGCCTTTATTCAGACTGAATAGTCAAAGGTTCGAAGGGCTCGCTAATAACAAAAGTTATCCTTTAGAAATGCCAGTCGGGTCATCCTAAAAAGAATTAAATAACCAGCTTGTAATGTTTCACACGATAATGTTTGTTTTGGTCATTTTGTTATATCTTACAGTAAATTCCAACATGGAAAGTTCAAACTTGGTGCCTTGTTGGTATTCGAAACTACAAAAAATCCCAGACCCTAGAATGTTTTATGTTTGTAATGTAGTTTAACATAAAACGAGTACAATTTTGCGGAGGAGGAGTCGCCCGGAGAATCGATTACGATGACTCTAAAACGCGTCCCCATCCATTTTAGTTGGACGTCCGGAGCAGAGTGATTCCGTTTGTTCGACCAATAAATGTCTACAGGTGCAACCAATCTTTTTAATCCGTCTCCTCTTGCTCTTTTTTTCTACCTGACCCGAATTAATGGGCCAATAACCCCCGCCCTTCATCCGAGCATTTTAATTTTCAAAGCGATGATTCAACCTCCGACAATGGTGGCGGACCGGCGACAGGAACGGAAATCATGATTCCCTCGCCCTAATTAAATTTTTGCGAGGATAATCCATAAAAGCCTCTCCAAGACTAGTCACCGTCCACTTTCATCATTCTGCGTATATTAAATTTTATTATTGAAAATAGTTCATCTGTCTTTAAAAATAAGTACATCGAAATTGTAAACGAGTACAACTATCTCGGCATTTCTTTGTCTTTGTAACTAATCGCATTAGTAAAAAAGAATCCACAACAAAATTCGTTCTGAATAGCGTTTGGTATGATTTCATCCCACAAGACATGATTCCCATCTTTTTTTTTTTTTAATTTTTCCCTTTCCACCATTCCGCCGTACCTGAGGAAAACCCCTTACCGGCCGACAAACGCTTTAAGTTAATGGAATTTATGAATCTAAGAGACTTCAAATAAATGTGATAAAATACCTCCCAACGATCTTTCCTTGAGGCGAGACCGCTGGTCGGTTTTCGAGAGAACAATTTTTTTCATTTTAAAACCCAAAACAAAAGGTCTTTCCTTGCTGGTTTCCCCTTGTACTCTTACATTTTTGTGATTTTCTTTATTTACGTTGTCTAAAATTTTCTAAATCAGAAGAGATTTAGGCATCGACCCTAATAAAACAACCATAGTCGATTTTAAACGGAAAAGAAAACTACATCGTAACATAACACTCAACAAGACTGTGACAGTATTCAAAAAGATGTCAAATATCACACTGGATAAAGCACTGACATTTATGAAACACATCGGCTATACCATCACGAAGGAGACGGGAGCTTTGATGGTGTGCAGAAGAATGGCAGGAAGGAACTGCGGATGTAGACCGGAAACCCTGTTTTGGGTGTACACCATGCACTTACGCACCGAGCTGTAGCTCGGGACGATAAAGCAGAACGAATAACTAAGAGAAAAAATACAGAGACTTGCATGCAGTTGTATAACAAGGACAGCGCAGAAAACCATCATTACTATTATCAAAAAGAATCCTCGAACAGTAATAAAAACTAAAGTGGAGAGTCAGCAACAAAATAACGCAAGACCAGCTGATACTTGTGGCTCAAAAGATGACATGAACAGAATATTTGAATTTAATCAAAACCTCCAATTAAATCTAGGTACCAAAAAAATAATCGTGGGAACGAGAGGGAATCACCTCCTTCAAGAATGGCACTATCTTGTGGTACACAGATGGATCTAGAATACAAGAAGGTAATTTTTTTTCATTTTTTACGAGGGTTCGCAACAGCAGAGGTCATATAAACCCTCAGGGTGGCAGTGTTTTTGAAAAAAAAAATCTGTAAGCATGTCGGGTTCGAATGCAGGACCGCTGGATTCGAACCCGGGACCTTTACCTTACAGTGATGAGCGCCCTGTCAAGGACGAAACCTTTCGGCCACCGACGCCCCCCAAGGATGTAATTATTTAATAAGTAAAACGAAGTAAACTTCACTGACAGCTCCGCGCGGCCGAGAATCAAATACTGATTAAACGACATTTGAAAAATGGGAAAAAGGAGGGAAAATTCGAAAGGAAGGTTAAGATGGGAAGTTTATCCCGCGTATTTAGTCTAAGTGGGTTCGATTCTCGCTCTTGGAACTGACTTTTTCATTCAACCAAAACCTTATATTAAAAAAATTAACTGAAAGAAGTAATTTAGTCAATAGACCACTAAATATAATGGATATATATATATATTTTTTTGTATCGTTTTGGTATTTTTCAGAACAATTGAAAAACGTTCAAAAAAGGCATGCCTTGGCGATGGAAAATAAAATGAAAAAGTCCTCATTTATTGCTGGATCGCGGCTGAGTCTACTAATGGCTCTCGAATTACCTCCACAAATTGGACAAGAAGGAGGAAAAGGGTCCCCAGGGAGGCGGAGCGGAGGTCTTCTTGCAGCGGGTCTCAACTTTTTGATTAAGTCCCAAGTCGGCGTCAGTTCAAAATTGTTCGCCGTGGGGAGGAATTGCTATCGAAATGTGTACAAAATGTATAAGTCGTACGTTGCATTTAAGAAAGGCCGGAAGTTTCGGAAGTCGTCACCTCTCCGCCGCGAGAGTTCAAATTGGTTTTGACTTCCCGAAGGATTCTTTTCTGAGGTTGTAACCGGTTGAAATTTTAGATTCGTTCTACAACATTTTCCATCCGAATCCCAGGTAATCATAATATTGAACATATTTATATATTTAAAGAATAAGGGATCTTTTTTTTCAACCAACTGAAAAGAGCTAAAAATAATCAATTAAATTATCAAACTATTTAAATGTATAGTATTTCATACATACATCTACAAAAAAAAACACCCCCTTTGATCAAATATTTTGAATAAAACTGAAAAAATTTTATTGTGTAGATCGTTGTATAAATTCATTTCCACATGTTAGATGCATTTAAGCAATGTTTGAAAATCCCAGGCCCTGAAGATGATTTCAACAACGGTTGAAACGTTGGCACGATAAAAAAAAAAGCTTTTCTAAACCTACATCACACCAGACAGCATCTCACGACCTCCAAAAAATCAAAAATTATTTACAGCGCGATACCACTATGAACCTACGTAGTTATGTAAAGTTATGTATAAACCATCAAGTTATACAACAGTTTATACAATTCCTTTCATATTTATTTCTCTAACTTTACCAAGCGTGTCAATTTTATACAGTTTATTTTTTTCTTTATATTTGATTATATACGAAAAATGCTTTAGAACATGCACCGTACTTCTCCTCGTCATAAGTGGTTTAGTTTTGTCATGTGCCTGTTGGTTTCTCCAAATAGTATATAGGTTCGTTCAATTATTTATTTGAATTATTTATTACATGGCTACGGAATGTATTAAATGGCTAAATTTTATTATAAATGAATTATTTTTCATTTGTAGTTTGTACATATTACAAATGTGATCACAGTTCTTTTACAGGGAGGTTTTCGGAAAGGGGAATTTATAGAGAAGGCTCGGGCCGTAGAGTTAGTACGGGTCGAGAGGTTATTGTGAACCTTTTGGAATCAGGAACGGATCACTTCGTTGACAAAAGGAACGCTGAGATGGTTGTGGATATTGAGGTTAGTGATGTAAAAAAGGAGCTTTGACCTGTCTGAGGACTTTTGATTCGAAGGTTTCGATGCGCAGTATGTTGGATGGCTTGGCAGAACCGTACAGTCCCGCTCTCAGGTCTCAGCAAAATCTAGTATAATTAATTAATCTTTTCACGTAAGGTTTTGGTCGAAATGAATAAGCTAGTATCACGAGCGGGATTCGAACCCAAGACCCTTCTTCTCAATACGACGTTGCTTGAGTTATTGTGACATCGATCGACTCGGACACCAACTCTCCATCTCGACCTACAACCTTTTGAATTTTCCTTCGTTTTGCTATTTTCAAATGTCGTGTAATCCAGATTCGTTTCCCCGCGACATATGACGTAGCCGCGAGGAGCTGTTAGTGAAGATAAACTTCGTTTTACTTATTAAATCCATTAAATTTAGTGGTCTATTGGCCAAATTATTTCTTTCAATTAATTAATTGTTTTTTACAATTTTGATATTTCTTTAGTTTTATAAACTTGTTGCGGATATTTTGACCAAATTAATTAAACTTTTTACGTAAGATTATGGTCGAAATGAAAAAATTACTGTCACGAGCGGAATTCGAAAATTGAAAATGGCAAAAAGGGAGGAAATTCTAAAGGTTGTAGAACGTAGGTCCCACTTGAGCGGTTAGAACAGCGGCGTATAAAGCCGAAGGTCGTGGGTTCGAATCCCGCTCGTGACACTAGCTTTTCATTTCGATCAAAACCTTACTTTAAAAGATTGACTAATTGAAATATGTTAAACTTCGTTTTACTTGTTAAGTCCATTATATTTAGTGGTCTATTGACCAAATTACTTTTTTCAATTAATTAAACTTTTTACGTAAGATTTTGGTCGAAATGAACAAATTAGTGTCACGAGCGGAATTCGAAAATTGAAAAATGGCAAAAAGGGAGAAAATTTTAAAGGTTGTAGAACGTAGGTACTACTTGAGCAGTTAGAACAGCGGCGTATAAATCCGAAGGTCGTGGGTTCGAATCCCGCTCGTGACACTAGCTTTACCATTTCAACTAAAATCTTACGTAAAATGATTACTTAGTTGAAAGAAGTAATTTGTGTCTTTTATAATTTTAGTTTAATTTTGACGGTCAAGACAGATTTTGGACCTGGACGCATTTGGGGCAATCATTTTTCTTCATTTCCTCTCCTATTGCACTTGGGGGGCCGCGGTAGCCGAGTGGTTAAGGCATCAGACTCTCGGCTAGTAGACCCCGCGGTCGTGGGTTCGATTCCCACCGTCGCCTCTGGAATTTTTCTGACGCCTAAAGGCGACCGGTTGCCGCAATTAAAAGAAATTGACACGGCACTCATCAATGGAAGAGGTGGGACTGGATCTCAGCTACCCTGAACCTGGTCCCAACCCCCTTCAAAAACGAGTTTCTTCGATGGAAGAACACTGGTACAACGGGGGCTCAAGTTCACTTTGTGTTGTGAGCCCTCCGTCAAAAATGGAGCCAGGGTATAGTACAATAAGCTGAGCAGCTGCAGTGCTCAGGAGGTAACTCCTCCAGTCCCTGGTAACCATTGTATCCATCCTACTCCACGTAGTCTTCGATGAGGATGCTAGAAGTAGTAATGGGATTCGAGTTAAAAGATAAAATAGCGATATAGTCCGTGAGCAGGATCATATAAAGAATAGGAACAAAAATGCTCCCTTGTGGGACCCCTTGTATGAAACTTAAATATTTGTGAATGTAACTGTGCTAATTAATTTCCTGTTGGTGCTAAAAAAGTTATACATGGCGAGTAGAACGATTAAAAAACGAGCGTAAAAATCACGTAGAAGTAGTCTTATGGACAAATGGGATTGTGTTATTTACATTTATTATTTTATTGAAAATAGTTTTGATAAAAGTTTTACATAGATTTTGATTGAATGTGTCATTGTGTATTTCGTTCAAAAATAAAGCTTCTTACTCAGAACACCCAGAATCGATTCATTTCATCCCACCTTAGAGGGAGAATTGGTTCTTGTCCAAGACTACAACCCCAATGAAACAAACGGGCAGGGCATGGGCAGATTTATATCCTCAATTGCAGACGTGTTACAACAGGTTAGAACCCAAGGTTACTTTCTTTTCTACTAAATAATAATTCACTTTAACGTCTGAGAAAGACAATACGGTTAGGAGTCTTCAAAAAAAATCAGATGTATGGTTGAGTAGATGTTTTAAAATTAAGCGTATGTAAATATTTTTTATTTTATTACTGTCAATAAAAATTTCACAAGTAAAAAATCAAAAAATAAGCAAGTGCATATTACACAAAATAATTCACAAATCCATTAAGGTTTTTAGTGGAGTTCATAAAGTCGGTGTTACGAGCGGGATTCGAACCCACATCTTCTCTATCACTTGAGATGGGACAATTCAAAAGGTGGGATTAAGATGGGGAGTTGGTTTCCGGGTGGATCGAAGTGACGATAGTTCAAGTGGTTAGAGCAGCGACGTATTTAGCCGAGGGTCGTGGGTTCGAATCCCGCTCGTCGAACTAATTTTCCATTTCAACCAAAAACCTTACATAAAAACGATTCATTAGTAAAAAGAGGTAATTTGTTAGACCACTAAATACAGTGGGATTAAATTAAAACTTAGTAACATTTTACACAAAAAATAAACTCACTCGTGGTAATCGACGTAGTAACAATGAATTTTTCAAAAAACAAAATCCAAATTGAGATGCTCTGAAAATCAAGATAGAAAAAAATTAATTAAACTGTAGTTAAATATACTCTGTATGGAACGTAAGGGGAGGTGCTTTTTGGAGAGTTAGAGGGAAGGAGTTCCAGAAATATCATTCTCGGGGAAGGATTAGGTCACAGAAAGTTGAGTAGGTATTGCAGTAATTTTTTTTACGAGGGTTCGCAACAGCAGAGGTTTTGGAAAAAGCCCATTTGTAAGTATGTCGGGTTAGAATGCAGGGCCGCTGGATTCGAACCCGGGACCTTTATCTTACACTGATGGGCGCCGAGTCAAAGACTAAACCTTGCGGCCACCGACGTCACTATTACAATAATTAAAAGAGGAGTTGAATCGTATGGACTGGAACTAAGGAAATATAGATTTCGGGAATAAGGACTGAACCAGGATAGGTCTGAAAACAGCCTTGATACCGGGGACCGTCAGGGGATGCCATGTATAAACCTGATGCTTCACGAATCTTTTAGGCGCTTCTTTTACTCCTCCAAAACCGTAAGCCAAAGAAGGTGAACAAGACGGAGCAGACCAGGAGGTTTTGGGTAGAAAACATGTCTAATGATTGATTGATCACTCAGAACGTTAGTCATGATTAGTAGTAAGTGACTAATTTAGTCATTAGTCATAATATAGTTAGTCATGACTAAATTTCGATAACTAATATTCAAATGGGTGCTCAAAAAATGAAAAAAAAACACAATTTCATCGCATTAAAAAAATTCTAACAAATTTATTTCATCAAAACGAAAATTTTTCAACACTTTATTTAATAAATATTAATCTTCCAATCATAAGTAAAACGACGTCGTTATGAAAAGCCAAAAAATAATGATGATAATAATAAAAAAATAAAATAAATAATCTTAACACAAGCTACGCTTCGAAATCAGCTTACATAATCGACTAATGAAAAAAAATTCTTTGAATTAAAATTTATTCCACTCGAAAGGGGAGATTTATACATTATTTGGAAAATAAACTATCTAGAGGTCTTGATTGTAATAACATAGACATGTCGAATAATTTTATAATTTTGGTTTTCGTTTGTGATAATATTTTTTGAAGGTTGGCCTTGAGCACGACTCTCATCTCAAAATTTTTATCCTGAGTCTGTTGGATTTTGTTAAGTTGATCATTGTAGACAGAGTTGGGAAAAATCTAACTAATTACTACGAGGAGCTAGGACTTCGGAATCCGATGGGGGAAGCAATAAAACGACTGAAAAATTGGAAAATGTCAGGGCACCAGGAGAGGTTTTGGCCAAGGATAACTCAAAAATGCCTGGTTGTTGATGGTAAGACAGTGCATGTGCGAAAGGATTTGAGGAGATAACTACAACCTGGATATGATAACTGTGAACTTTGTAGGATTGAGATTAAGAGATTTCTTGTTGCTTTATACTGTCAATGGCAAATGTTTGGCCATTTTTGAATTTTTTATCTCAACTAAAAACTTAATTAATTGACCAAGCGGACCACGAAAAATAGTGAATTTAATAATTCACAAACAACAACAGGGTCCTGTATACCCCCCCCCCCGAAGGTATTATTACGAGTTATAAATAGGACAATTTTCATTGGCCATTGGCTTAGCTAATGGCATTCTTAGTCAATAGGACCTTAATCAACGGCGAGCTATATTTAGAAGGGAAAACCATAAATAAAATCAGGTAAGCCACGGTGAGACCTGAATTGGTTTTTTAATAGAACCTTCTGCTCGCAAAGGAAAAAAAAACCTATTTTTTGTGAGGTGATATTTTACATACAACCAACAAACAAAACAAAATATAGCCAAAAAAACTTTTAAAACATCCAGCGTTCACTAATTGACAGGAAATTTAGCAACCAACTATCCACTACAGAACCATCCTTAAATTCGACGGCATGCCTACTACACTACTACACGCTCTCTGTAAGGAGCCAATGAACGACAAGCTTCTATTATATGCCACTCATCGAATAACCTTTCTCTGTTTAAGCGGCTCCGAGCGGGCTTTGGCTCAGGAGTAGGAGACCGTTTGTCAACCGGGTATGCCCTATTATAACATAATACCAATACTTTATTAAGATATAAAAATCGAACAAACTGTATAAAGTATAATAATCATGGCAAATATTTATTAATCTATACTATCTGAAAATATTTTTTTTAAAGAATGTGTGACTATATAAAAAGAATTTCAATTGCTCAGGCATTATTTAATAAAAATTATTTTTTAAATAGTAGTCAAGGTTTTTACAAAAGGTCGTAATTATTTGACCTGCAAAGTTCTATTTTGAAGAGGCACAGAGGTCGAAAATAAGCACTGGATGATCGTGAACATCGCCTCCTTGTGTAGGGCGGCCAATCGGGGGTGGTTTTTATTGGGGATAACCTCCTCTGCCCCCTTCACCTCTTTTGTCGGACGAGGAAGGCTGATAAGGGGGCTAAACTGGGAAACGTGACTAGGAATACAGTTGAAATTGTTGAAATAACCTTCTTTGCAATGCGCGCCCCTCGGCCGCCGGTTTCAAAAGCCGTGGAGCCGCTCGCTTTGAGTCCGCAAGTGGGCCGAAACGACCTACATAATTAAAGACGGGCCCCTTTAGTTTTATTCCCTTCCTCATCTCCCCCAAGCGTTGAAACTAATTCAAACTCCTTTCATGAAATGTTTCCTATATTATTGTGTTTTAATTAATAATTGACTCCGAAATGGTACTTTCACTGCTTTGTCACAAGTTTAATAGTATATAAACATAAATTATCGATAGTATTTGTCTTGAAAGTAACAACATAAACAACATTAAATTTGTATGCAATCATTAAACATAAATTGGTCACTCTCTCTTGCAAATATTTAATCATTTATATTTATATTTACCACTGTAAGTATAAAATATATTTTAAAAAATTTAAACATCTAATTTTATTACGTAAAGTTGCGTAGTAATTTTCCTGTATTCCACATTGAATGCCGATTTTTCTTCTAGGATAGACGCATGACTGCATCTTGTAACATGATAAAGAGAATGGGTGACAGGACGTATCCTTGCTTAAATCCCATAACTCTGTTGAACTGTTCTGAAAGCTTCCCTTGTTATACTTGACAGTTGTTTCCTTAGCACATACATTTAACCGGGTTTTTGTTTTTCATGGAATGCCATGTTTGTTCAAAATGAGCCGAATTTGTTCAAAATGGATCGAGTCGAAAGCGTCAGATTTTATGAAGGCTAATTGGCAGTTTATTAATGAGGTCTACACAGCTCCTTTGCACGGTAGGTTTAATTCTGTGAGAATGATTTTAGCAAAAACTTTGCTCGCTAATGTCAACACCTACGCAGTTATTGCATTTCCTTTTGGTGGGATGTTTTAAATGAGATTTTTCCATTCGTTCGGTACTGTTTCACTCTGCCAGATTCAAGTTAATACTGGGTTAAGCATTTGGGAGTTTTTCGGAGGGTGAACTTGTAGCATTTTGGATAGGGCAGGTGCTTCGATGTTAACGAGAAGCTGTTCGTATGAGTGGTTTGATCTGAAATCTTGGGTGACGGGGTTTTTCGATTCTTTGTTTCAAGATTTTCCTGAATTATTGATCTCATGTTCGAAACTGATGCTGAAACTAGTGTTTTACGGTAGGTAATGGAATAAATATGTTTAGGACAGTACCAATTGTTGCTTATTTTTCAATTCAGGTATTCACCTTAGAACTTTTTCCCCAGTTGTAGTTATGTTAGGCACTCTGACCTATTTTAAACCAGATGTATACCTTATCACTGCCTATCTATCTGATAGTGAAAACGTTTCATTTTGAGTATTACTGAGGGCAGACCTAGTACTCTATGGGTGAGTGATGTTTGGAGAGTAAAAGTAATTTATTAGCGAGAATGGAATGGGTTCAACCTCGCCTCGAGAACATTGAGTACTCTGGAGAAGTGAATGTGACCAGACTTCTAGTGATTTGTATGTAAGAATTGTATATTTAACTGTAGTTGCACCTGAGGTACAAATGGAAGGCTCGCATTTTAAGAAACCGATTTTTTCATATAAACAGAGTCCCAAATGTTTGCAGGCTGAATAATAAGCGAATGTGAAAAACCAGAAAGAGAATTTAAAACACGTTGTGTGCCGGCGACGACCTCAGCTGTTTGTCGACCTCTAAACTTTCCACATTATAATTATTATTAAATTCAATAGTTTTCATTGTTCGCTTTACCTTTGTTGACCTTAATCTTTCAATAATTAAGGTTTTTAATTGAGATGAAAGGCAAACGAATTCAAAAAGATGGGGTTGAAATGGGCCGTTAGTGTCCGAGTGGATCAAGGTCACCATAGATCAAGTGGTAGAGCAGCGGCCTATCAAGCCGAAGGTCGTGGGTTCGAAACCCCCTCGTGTAATTGAATTTTTTATTTCATCCAATACCTTACATACAGATTAATTACTTGAATGGAGTCATTTGGTCAATCGGACTACAAAATATAATGGATTAGTATTTTATTTTAGTATTTATTATGGCAAACGGAAGGGTTTACTATTAATTAAGCCTAGAAATATCAGCTATAAATTATTGAAAGTTAATTTTTGTAAATTATTATCGCGAATGGAAGGACTTATCTCTAACTAGCTCGAAAATATCAAGTAGTTTGGAGTGATGTGAGCCAAGTCTGGTGTATGAATGTGATTTATTAGCGCGAATGGAAGAGCTAACTCGCCCCGAGGAATACCGAGTTTTCAGGCGGATGGTGAAACCTAACCAGGCTATTCTGTTCTGTCTTGTTTTTGTAAATGTGATTTTTATTTGGCGTGTAATAGAATACAGAAAAGTTCGGCCCCGTTACATCGTAATATCGCTGGCGAAACATGAAAAGAAATTAGAAGGATTAAAACGCAAGAAAGACGGTAAAAGAATTGAGGCCTGCCGATGACCGATGTTGTTTGCCAGTTCTAAAAAATAAAATAAATTTTACATACAAAATGATAACACGCGTCCGTCAAATCAATATATTACTATTAATTACTTAATGAAAATATTACTTATCCGTAAACTTTATTCAAACGTGTTTAGTATTATTGAATGATTCAATAAAGTTAAAAAAAACTTTTATTTTTTCCAACCCTGACATACTTAATATAAGTACTTAAAAGAATTAAAAACACGTACGTGCATCAGTTTTCGTGTGAGCAATCTTTTTAAAATGAAATTGTATGTTCCAAAAACGTTTATCATCATACTTTATTTACGAGGAAGGAGGACCTTAGCCGTTGTATCTTCCAGTAATTAAAATGATGATAGCCGTGGCCAGCACACTTTCTGTAACGGCCGAGCAGACGGACGGCTTACAGTCACGTCAGTGGGGTGGTTCCGTCTGTATTACGGCTACCGAATAGAAAAATCGTCTTATTTGCTTTTCAACGAAAACTGAAAATAAACATTTCCTCTCCAAAAAAAAAAAATCGCTTTGTACCTTCTTATTTTCTCTAGTTTTATAGAATATTATAAATCGAATTGACTTATTATTTATGTGACGATTACTGCATCAAAAGATCATTATTTAATTTTATTACATGGCTCATTTTTTTTCACTAGTGTAGTCTTTTTTAATCAAAGAATCTTTGGAATCAAACGGAACCGTTTCATCAAGTCAAATTTTGGTTTTGGTATTTTTTTTCAGTTACCTATCATCCTGATCTGCCTATCCTCGCTGATTTCGGGTAATTTCTGTGTAGTGAAATTTTCGTTTGCAAAATTATATTTTGTATCAATAGGTCTGTTTGATGGGTTATCGGTTATTTTTTAACGTTTTAGTTCGTCTTTTTGAGCTTAGGTTTTTTCCTTTTTAATTTGCGTAATGTTTTGAACGTCGTTTCCGAGTTAATGTTAATTTGTGTATTCATGAGTGTTTGTATTGTTTAAAGTTCAATTCTCTTTAAAGAACATAAAGATGGCCCACCTCCTTCATTTCGAAAACGAGTAATTTTCGCAAAAAACAAATTGTCTTATACAAACTTAATTAACAAAGGTAATTTTGGCTAAGAATTTCATGGTAGTAATATTTTTAACATAACTTTCTCATCTAGCTTGGTAAGAATGATACTGTGTTATTTTAATGAATTCCAAGTTTTTATTGTGTACAGTTCGATTCTAGAGCTCATTCTAGGCCACTTTTACTGAAACGAAAATTTTGATAGGATCGATCGTTTCTATATGGAAGACGCGTGAGGAGGTATGCTTTTTGACCACCTCCTTTCTTTAGTAAACTATTAACTTTGTGTGATTATAAGTGACCGTTATTCAAAAATCGTAAAACGCTGTCTGGTGTGATGTAGGTTTCAGAAAAACATTTTCTTTATCGTGCCAACGTTTCGAACTTTATTTAGATCGTCTTCAGGGCTTGAAGAGTTTGTTTTCCGTGTGGATGTGTCATTCTTGTGCGTCGTGTTGAGAGTGGACACTAAATGTTAATTCTGTTCTTCGTTGTAATGTTCTTTTTGCCGTTGCTGTTATTAATCAATTAATTAATTTTTATGGAAGGTATTGGTTGAGATAAAAAAGTGACCGTCACGAGCGGGATTCGAACCCACGAACTTGCGCTCGATACGCCGCTACTCAACACTTGAGCTTCGTTCCAGCAGTAAAGTATAAGCCGAGGGTCGTGGGTTCGAATCCCGTCGTGACACTTACTTTTTCAATTCAACCAAAACTTCCATATAAATCCATTTATGTTTTATTGGTAAATTGACCGAGTTACTTAATCTCAATTAATTATTGATTTTTATGTAAGGTCTTGGTTGATATAAAAAAAGTCAGTGTCACGAGCGGGATTTGAACCCACGATTTTGGTCTATTACGCTGCTCTACCACTACACCCTCGATCCCCTCGGAAACTTCCCACCTCAACCTCATCTCTCGAATTTATCCGCCTTTTTTCCCACTTTTCAAAAATGTCTTATTTTTTTCTATCAGTATATGTTTGTGATGTAATATAATTTCGGGTCTTATTTCTCTTCAAACTTTTCTAAAAACACTTCTTCTTGTAAGGGGACAAAATTTTGAACAAAACACGCGAAAATAAAACAATTTTGAACAGACCCTAAATGGACCACCATCACGTACATTGGGGGAAAACCTACGTACTAATTTATTCAAAAAATTACGCAAGCCGCCATAAAAATTTAAAAAGTCATTAGTTCAAATAACAGAAGGAAAAAATAGGATGGATCCAAGGTAAAAGACGACCGAGACAAAGCTGCCACTACTAATCTCCTAGTTGAAATATTAGAAAAATGGTTAAAATATTAAATTCCTGACACAAAAGCCAGTCTACTTAGCGATAGACTCTCACCGGAAGATTAAAACGGGCAGAGCCCTTTGATCTTGTGCTCTTTGATGATGTTATTTCAATATCGCAAACAACTATTATTGAACAAAATAAAAATAAACTATAATTGAATAACTTCTGCTTCTTTATTATTTATCATTATGATTTTTATTCATCAAGATTCTTCGGGAATAAAACCCGATTTGACTAACCTTTGATAAAAAACAGTAGCCTCCCATAAGGCTTTTTCCTCGGATTAATTTACCAAGGGAATAAATCCATATTTGATACCGCCTGAAGAAAAAGGGGCGAGAATAAATTTTGTGTTAATACGAAAAGCTGGTAAAGAAAAATGTCTTCATAGTGAACGTGTGCCACTTCAATCTACCGACTGAAACACTGGGAGATAAGAATGGGAAAAAAAAATATTAGCATTCATTCTTTTTAACAAGATACCTACTCGGTTGATGGACTGCATGAGGTCACGCTAGGACAATAAACAAGCTAATTATTCATACGATTCATATTCAAGACATATTCTGCATATAATGTCCCTTTTAAAAAACCGCATAAACGCTCAGTCTAAAAAAATAGGGCCATTTTTAATTATTTTGGTTAAAAAATGTATCGATTATACAATAACATAAAAATAAAATTAATTTTATCATAATCAAAATCTAACAGCCGTTCAAATTTGGCAGTGTTGTTTTGAGTACATTTCAAAATATTCTTAAAAGAAAGAATTACATAGCTCGTTTTGTTTGTCTAGCTCTGAAATATTCAAGGAAGTATTTGGTTCATGTTTTTGCTAATATTTTTCTTAACAAGGCAAATAATTAATTAAGTACTAAATGTTTAACTTTTGAACATTTATATATACAAGCAATTTTTGGGGGTGTGTAATATATTGAGCGCTTAAGCGCCGTGGTAAATCCTGTGCTGTACCTATAGCACACGGGTGCAAAGCAGGTTAACTAGCTGGGTATGGTGATCGAAAAGCCGCCTCTGCAACGCATCCCATGTGCTCAACGGTATTGAGTTCTGGACAATGGGGAAGATAGCAGATGGGAAATTCCCAGGTTTTCTAAACATTGATGAACAACATTGTCTCTACGAGGTCGGCATTGTCATCCAGAAATCGAAAATCCCTGCCAATGAATTGCCAGGTTTGAGACATGTATTCCTCGTTAATTTCTTCGAGAAAATGAACTACGGTGAGATTGCCTTCAACAATATGGAGTCCAGGTTCGTTCTCCAGTGTAAATCGCAGCAAAGATCATTACACCGCTTCCTCCAAATCGCATTTAAGGCATGAATTGTGCCATTGTTCGCACGCCCTGTTTAAGGTCGAGTTTTCGGCGATTGGTTTCTCTATAAAGTTTCTTTTAAGCGCTCGCTGTACCATATTCCCCTAAGCTGATAGAAGGATGGATGTTGGTGTAAGTCATCTCAAAGGAGCATACGATGCGAGGCCAACGATTACGAATGGTAGTTTTTGGTGGCCGCGAGAAGAGCGGTGTTCAAAGTCTTGTGAAAGTCGAGACGATGTATCGAGGCCAGGACTGTACATGTTCCGATAATAGTGGTCCATGACGGAGAGAACCGTTGGCTGGAGTCCGGGGGCCATGAGTCGGCTGACCCTGCAACGGTCGAAGGGACTCGGGTGCAGAAGTTGACCAGTATAGCCAAGCTGGTTGTGATGAGAAGGCGAGATCCAGGTTAATTCTGCGAGTAACCTTACCGTCGTTGTCGGTGCTCTATTAGTGATTACGGAGAGCTCGTCGCATAGGCGAGCCTAGAGATGTGATATGAGAACTTGTCGGGGAGACGAGTCCAGAGTTAGTAGGGCAGTGCCTCCGCTTATAAACGAAAGAACTCAACACTGATTGGCTGCAGAATGGAGGGGAGATCATTTCATAACCGGTAGTGTCACCTAGCGGGTGATGTGGTACGGGTAACATTTAGGATCTGGCAAGCAGTTCCGTCTTGCAGCAATGAACGAACTGATGTAGCAATATGGATATCAACAATATGGAGTCCAGTTCGTCTTCCAGTGCATATACCAGCCCAGGCCGTTACACCGCATTTTCCAAACTGCACTGAAGGTAACACGCATTGGGGCATTGTACGTATTGTACGTTCCCAGAAGACTCTTCAATTCCTGCTAACACTACACGGATCTAACAGCATTCCAATTGGTGTTCTCTTCTAGACGCTTGCTGCACCATATTCTCTTGAGTTGCTGGTGGCTGGCTGTTACTCCAGGTCGTCTCAAAGGAGCATACGATGTGAGGCCAAAACATCTTTAACTTTAATTACTATCTAGCGAGCAAAATTGAAAGGGTTCCGTCTTGCAGTAATGATATTATATCTGTCCTCGCTTAGGTCGTAATGGGTTGAGATCCACTGTCCAGATATGGGCACTTCCAGTTCTCGGACTCGGGCTAAAGCCCGAAAGACCACGCTCCTAGGAACTCCTACTGTCTGTGCAATGTCCACTTGCCTCCGTGAACTGGATTAAAATGGAGAACACAGGAGCAGAGATGTTTCTTTACAAAATGATTCATGATCATGCCAGTAAGATTCATGTTTACCGATCCTGCCGTAAGTCCGTTATGAAAAATAAAGATTAACATTTGCTTATTTTTGGTTAGTATTTTGTTTTATCCGGCTAAGAAGAGTATATCTGTTAATTTATAGACCTTGGTGTCTTGTAAATTAATAGAATAAGAATAAATTAGAAATATCCCTATTCATTTTTGACCAGTTTAACTTAGTTTTGCAATTCAGCACTTTCTCTGAGCTAATATGTTTGAACTTAATTCTTTCGTCGTTACTTGGATATCTGTCAGGTTAACTGTAGTCTTGTTTTCGTACCCTTTTTTTGATGGAACAGGGTACATCACCCATTTGCCTGGAAGATACTGGTGTACTTTCCCATGGGCTCTGACTATCTGGTTCCATGTCAGAATACACCTCCCGCTCCCGTAGCTTTCTGCATTCATTGGTGTACCATCAGATGGTGGTGGAGAGGAACATTTAAAAACGTTTTTGTTTCTTAACCCTTGTGAGTTACATACTACGAGGTTATTCATGTTGAACAGGAACAAGATCTAAAGGAGCTCCTCACGGAAGATGGCGCAATGCCGAAACGTTCCCAAAAACCCGCGATTGACAATAGACCCACTGTGACCTTGAGCCGTCTCAAATGAATTCACCGTCATCAACTCGTGGATCTTGGGCTTTTTTAAGGAAACCTCATAGTACAGCAAGTAGTTGAATGGTAGGACTATCTTGTGTCTGTAAAAAAATAAATGTTATTTAGTTAACTAACATTTAAAGAATTTAAAAAACGTTTTGTATGCCTCCTCCCGTGTGCGGCCCAATGCCAAAATAAATCTATTCCCATTCGCGCCCGCCCCAAGTTGGCATAACCGTGGGACCTAAAGCTACTTTCCATCACAAAACATCCAATTAGTTTTGTAAGATAAATGTCATAATAGGCTCACTTCGTCATCCAACCCATTTACCGGCAAATTAATTCATATTTCACTGTCTAGATGAATTATAAATATTAAAACGTTTAAAAGTCCGTCTTGCCTGGTCTCCTTTCCACAAGGCGTTAGTTAAACAAACGCGCAGCTAGCTGTTTTTTATTTAACGCTCGTTCAGCTCTTCTAGAAACCGAAAATTAATCAGATTATATGAAGGTGTGATGAAAAACACGCGGAGCGACAAATCCGCTTACTGTGAGAATCGTCCGTTCCGCCTAAATTAAAGTGAGCTTTGTCAGTGACGGCATTAGTGCTTCGTTATCCAAGGCTTATAAAATAATCCTCCAGTTGGCATTTTGTAATAACAGGAGAAAAATAACGAGTACAGAGGACATCAAAGAAACGTAAATTTCGTTGTATACCTGTTCACAATACGTAATTAAGATTAGCAATGTTTCCTGGATCAAAAATATTTTCCATAATACCATTCGCTTTGTTGATCCTTCGGTATATTTATAACTTCTTATAACTTTTTCTTGTTTGGTTCTTGGTTGAATTAAAAAAAATCATTGTCAGGAGAAGGATTCGAACCCGCTAGATACACTGCTACCCTACCATTTGAGCTGACATCAACTTTCCATCGCAACCCACAGCCATTCGGATTTTCCCTCTTTTTGCCATTTTGATGTTTTCAAGGTTGAGATTGACCTTGATCCTTTTCGCTTAACGGAACAGAGGAGAGTTGGCGTTCGAGTGGATCTAAGCCACGACAGCTCAAGTGGTTAAAGCATCGGCGTATTTAGCCGAAAGTCGGGGGTTCGGATCCCGCTCTTCACACTGATTTTTTTATCTCAGACAACTTTACACAAAAAAGCAATTAATTAAAAGAAATAAAATTATTTCATGCCCCACAATTACCACGTTGACGGTTGAAGACCGATTATGAATCAGAGACCTTTTGAATCCAAACTCAATGGGTAACTTCGTCTATAACGCCAATGTCACAAATAGAAATCCAATTTTGCTGGTGGTATACATTCCATATAAAGCTGTAGGTGTAATAAATAAATAAAGTTTAAAAAAATGAAAAATTGCACAAAATCAATAGAACAATAAATGATTATTTAGAGATCGTGAGATGTGGTCTGGTGTGATGTAAGTTTAGAAAAAGTCGTTCTTTACTGTGCAAACGTTTCGACCTTTTTCAAATAATTAAAGTTTTTAGTTGAGATAAAAAAAAGTCAGCGTCACGAACAGGATTCGAACCCACGACCTTCAGCTAAATACGCCGCAACTCTACCACTTGAGCTATCATGACTTCCATCCACTCGAACACATACTCCTATAAAAAGAACAGA